>JASDQU010013984.1:91902-106901 GCA_032191745.1 Picea mariana | reverse complement strand
TGTAGCACATGTGTGTGACTGATGTTGAATATGTTATTGCTTACTTCCCTGCACTATTGTGAATGTCATTAAGTGCGTCTGCAAAGAATTTAAAATAAGTATAAATTGTTTAAGAACGGTAAAAACTGATTCACCCCCCCCCCTTTCAGTTGTCCAACATAAGTTCCCTTTTTGGGTGGCATGTTGGCCAAGTATCACTTTTGAACCTTGTTTTTGAGGTGGTTCTGCTAGACAATCTTTCTTCTATTGTATCTCCCAAGTTTCAACCCTTCTGGGTATGAAAATTTATTTTATGTAGTTCTCTGATATTTATTCTCTGCAATGCCACAGGTCTGAACAAAATTGGATGTGCCAAGTGGAATTTACGGTAACTTCCCCACAACTTGTCGATTTTTGGTCTTTCTAGGAGATCTCACTTGTATAGTGTACCCCGCACAAAATAATTGATATAAAATTATGAAACTCACACCATAAATAGACATACTATCCACGATCCAATGAAACTAGTCCCACTCAATTTGGATACTCTAGGAAGAAGTTATGATTTTTTTACCTAGAACACCTTCTTGAGACTAGTCAATAGGACTAGTCAGATAACCTATCTTACACAGGGTGTATATACAAATTTAAGATGACCTAGAAGCTGAAATTTTTACCACAGATACCTTAATAAGTTATGTAAATAGCCTCCAGATTTTAGGGTCTGAAACGTTACATAAAATGTTTTATAGCGAAAATTCCGCAATGACTCAGTTCACAATGATTCCAAAACCCTATCTTGTACAGGATGTATCTCCGAAATTATAAGGCCTCAGGAGATTGATATTGAGCCCAATGTACCTTGATCCATCTTCCAAATATCCTCCAAGTCGTTCCTTCTGAAACGTTGTAGAAAAAAAGTTATAGCGAAAGTTCCAAGGTGTCTCAGATGTAGCAGCGAAACCCCAAGACCTTGAGCTTTGATACCATGTGTTAAGAGCCAAATATCAATATAGCATAGAAAAACCTCAAAAAAAGTACTCAACGCCTTGAAAAAGAGATAATTTTAGATAATCATCCTCTTTGAGGGGGAAACCTCCTTTTACCCCACTTAAATGTTCAAGTACAAGATGATTCAAAATGAAAATGTCTCCTTGGTATATATAGGATACTATGAGGTATAATTACAACTAAGGCCTAAAGCCGACATAAATAAAATAACATTACTAATATAATATGCCCCAATTAAGGGGTAATGTGCCAATATTAGGGCTTAACATTATTCTGTCTCAAAACCGCTCCAATTGCAACTCCACTTGCATCACACCTCACTTGAAATGTCTTTCCAAAATTAGGTAAGAACAGAATTGGTCTTTATTTTATTTTCTCCTTCAGTGTATTGAAGCTCCTCTCAGCCTCCTCGGTCGATTTAAAATACTTTTTCTTATTCCTTACTGTATCCATCATTGGTGCACAAATTCCACTGAAGTCTTTGATGAACTTCCTATAGAAACTTGCTAATACATGGAAGCTCCTTACCTCAAACATGCTCTTTGGTGACAACCATTCTTTAATTTCGTTCACCTTCTCTGGATCCATCTTTAGTTCACTTGAAGAGATCACAAAGTGCAAGTAAATGAGCTATGTCTTCATAAAAGAGGACTTATTCAAATTTATCAACAACTTCTCATGTTGTAGTCTCCTCATCACTAGTGTCAGGTGTCTCAAATGCTCCTCTTTAGTCTTGCTAAAGATCAATATATCATCTAGATATACAACCACAAAATTGCCAATGAAATCCTTTAGTATTTAATTCATCAATCTCATAAAAGTACTCGAGGCATTTGTTAAGCCAAATGGAATAACAAGACAGTCATACAAACCTTCATTCGTCTTAAAGGTTGTCTTCCATTCATCACCTTCTCTCATTCTAATCTGGTGATATCCACTTTTCAAATCTATCTTAGAAAAGAAGTTTTCTCCACTTACACAGTCCATTAAATCATCCATTATTGGCAAGGGGAATCTATAACTAATGGCGATCTTGTTAATGGCTCTCGAGACTATACACATTCTCCATCCTCCATCCTTCTTTGGACTCAACACAGTTAGTACTACGCATGGACTAAATCTCTCTCTGACCAACCCTTTTTATAACAATTCCTGGACTTGGTTCTTTACCTCCTCATTCTCTCGAGGTGTCAATATGTATGTTCCTTTGTTTGGTAGAATTTCCCCTGGTATCAGATCAATATGATGGATGATAATTCTGATGGGTGGAAATGAGTTTGGCAGCTCATCCACCACTATGCCATCAAAATTATCCAACAATTCCTGAATTTCTTTGGGAAAATCATCCATTGAAGTACTTGTAAGGAAAACTCTAGGATTCCTCACCACAACAAAATTCATCTCTTGTCCTTTCTTAAATTCTTTCAGGAGTTCCTTCCCACTCATGAGAAGTATGCTCGTGCTGGCTTCCTCTTTTCCCTTCTTCTCTTCAATCGAAATAAACATGTGTGCCCTACCATTCCTCTCCAAGGTGTATGTATTCTTCCTCCCATCATGAATGGCATTCATGTCAAACTGCCATGGTCTTCCCAAAAAAATATGACATACATCCATGGGAATTACAACACATAGAATTTCATCTTTATATCCTCTTATCTTAAATTCAACCAAGCATTGTTTAGTAACCATTACCTGGTGTCCTTTCTACAACCATGAGACATTGTATGGCTTCGGATGTGCAGTTGTATCTAGCTCCAATTTCTCCACCATCTCTATGGATACTAAGTTGCCAGTGCTCTCGCTGCCAATTATCACTTTGCAAACTCTATCCTTAGTCTTGCAAGTTGTCCTGAAGAGATTGTTCCTCTGCACTGGATTTTCAACGTCTACCTCTAGTTTCAAAAGAACCTTCCTCAACATTAGGTTTGTTCCATTCTCTGCTCCTTCTTCTTCAAAATTCCTTCTCTGTGCTTTTGAAATGTGAGCTTCACCTCCTTATTCTCTCTTTTTCCTCTTAGGACATTTCCAAGACATGTGCCCTGCCTTTCCATAGGCATAACACCTTACTTCTCCCCCTCAGCTTTTTCCTCTTCCTCTAGAGGAAATTCTTCCACCACCTTGTCTTCCTCGGGAACTTTCTCCTCTTTCTGAGTGACTGTGTGGTTTTTCAACCTCATCTTTGGATTTGTGTGTTGTTGGCCCTTGACCAATTTTTGCAAAATACTTGGTCATATTTGACCCTTTTTGGGACTTTGACAGCTTGCCAAGGATGGAACGCAACACGAAGTGGAAATTAAGGAAGAAAGACCTATTTTTGGGTCCATTTTAGGGTTTTGGGTTGATGTAATGGCAAAGGGATCTCGGCCCATGGGTTTACCCATGCTTAGGCCCATTTTGTAATCTATAAATAGGTAATGTAAATAGAGAAGAAGAGGGGGTAGTACATCTATGTGATGTATAGCTAAAGGCTTAGTGCTAGTACTAGATCTATGTGATCGGATGTATCTTGAAGTGCTTTGTGCATGATATTGAGAAGCTAAGTTCAAGTTGTCGTAGCTTTGTGTTGAAGTGCAAGGAAGAAGGATCTAGCGAGCTGCACAGATCTTTTGTCCTGTGTGAAGTAAGTATCATTAAAGATCTGTGTTGTAATTGCTTGACCAAGATAATAAAGATAAGACTTTGTGGACATAGCCCCATGGTGGGGGTGAACCACGGTAACTGTGTGTATTGTTCTTTGTGCTTCAATCTAATTTGTTGTTTCCTTTTGGCTAAGTTCTTGTTGTGATTAGTAGATCTAGTTATGCTTTGTGTTGATGATATATGAATGAATTTTAGACCTGATATAAAATATGCTTAGTTCTTGAGCTATTGAACCTAACCTATATTTATGTGGCTAAGTATTGAACCATATTTAGTAAAAGTATTCATTGTGATGTTCTATGTTATCTATGAAGTACCATACAGGTTAAATATTGACAAATGATCTATGCTAAGTGCCCTGTAAAATATATAATCACAAATCAATGTCCCAGCTACGGTTGCAGACATCTGAGTCCTGCAACCACCCCTGCCTCTACCTCAGGTGAGACTTCATCTTCTTCACAGGTGTTGTCGAAAGGGTCAGTAGTTAGCATTTTTTTGGTGCTCTCTTGAGTTTTGAACCCTGGGTCTACCTCTGTGCCAACATGTGCCTTGTCATGGAAAGCTCCCTTGCGTTTGTCTAGGGCTGGGCTTCTACCTCTACCTCGCTGATTATGTTTTTTGGTCAACTTCTCCTCTACTTTCAGTGTGAACTGATAAGCATCCTCTATTGTCCTAACTGACATCATGTTGATATCATCCTAGATTTCATATCTCTAGCAATTTATATACATGACAACTTTTTCTTCATCTTTCCCCCTTTGTCTAGTTCAGATGTTCATCTTATAGAACTCCTATATGTATTCTTTAACTGTCATACCCTTTTGTCTCAAGTTCTGTAGCTTCCTGAATAGATTGATATAATAATCTTTGGGAATGAATTTAGCCTTCATCTTGGCTACCATTCTGTCCCAATTCTTTATCTTATGTTTTCCTTTACTTCTCTCAGTCTGCAGTTCATCCCACCATAGTGTTGCATGTCCCTTGAGCCTGGTGACATCATGTCTCACCCTTTTCTCCTCATTGACATCTTCATATTCGAAATATTTGTCCATGGATCATATCCAATCCAGTAGCTCTTTAGCATCCAAATTACCTTCATACATTGGGACCTCTATCTTCGTTCTAGCTCCCAATCTAACAACTGCTCTTAGCAAGCATTCTTCGGAAACATTTTATCATGAAACTTCTTATACTTCTACTTCTTCTCTCTCTGCATCGCTGACATCTCCAACATCAGGTTCTCTTCTTTGCATTTCCTCCATTGCCTCCAATATTGCACGAATATCTCACATTTCTCTTTCTTTAGCCCGATTGGATAAAGGTGGCTCCACTCATCTCCTCAGTGGCCTTGTGTTAACTGTCTCTCACACACAGAGTAAAACTTCAATTTCTCTTATCTCCTCTCCTTTGCCTGCTATCTGTAAGAAAAATTTCTTCTCTGAAACCACTTGATGTAGACCCCCCTTCTCTCCTAAGGGCTATGCAAACTCTCAGTCTAGGATAGATCAAGAAACTGAGTCTAATTGACTCTTCGGCCCCTCAAGAACCTCAAATCCACTTAAAAGGCCCTCTTTCCCTTAAGGCACAGGTTATATGGAACCCACAGCTTTCTCCTTAACATCTTTAAGATTCATCTTATTTAGGTGCTAGCTCTCCTAGTTAAGCCCCTCCCTTTATGTGACCAAGGTTGTGACCAGTCGCCAAATCGATAGGTGCATAGTGATTTCACGTTTCGCAACTTTGCATATCATGAAGTTCACTTACTCATCCTTCCCTTGAAATGAGTTGACGACCCAGATCTCTCCTCAACCCAACAAATCATATCAAATCATGATTTCATGTTTTACGAGTTCCAAGAACTATTACTTCCAGATTCATGAGTTGCGAACTCCCGATAAGACTATATATACGATCCATGATCTTCCTTCAATCGAAGACTATGATCAAGTCATGATTTCATGTTTCGTGAATTTGGAGGTTGGTTCATCTCTGTTACCACAATTTCTGATTTCCCAATATTTGCGAGCATTAGATCAATGCAATGGCTCATATCAAATCGCAATTTCAATTTTTGGGAGTTTTCCTGACTCTACCCTTTGATTTCCCTGAGTCGCGAGTCATCGAAATAGTGATGTATCACCACATGTCCTTCTAGATGGATAGTTCTGATGATTTCGGGACTTTGGAACCCCGTTCCTCTCATGTACCCTCAAGAATTATCATTAGTGCACTTTACCTTGATTCGGCGGCCATGATTCTTTGGCGCTCAGACCGAACGACTGGGATCGGTTCTCCTCTGCACTTACTCCTTGTTGTCTAGACTATGATCTGATGGTCCACATATTTCACAATGATCGATCCAATGTTCATTATAGCTCCTCCTCCTGAGCTTGCACTTTCTTCCCTGACTTGGAATATTTCAAACGTTTCAAAGGCTTTGACCTTTGATTCTTTTACGAATCCACTACTTGGATCTCGTCTGCACCTCTAGAAAGTGTTACCTCTTCTGAGCTTCCTGGCCTTATGTTCCTTTCAATTCTTAAAGGGTCACTTGGACACTTAGTCGAGTTTCTGGTCTGTGCACTCCTTGCAATAGATATTTACTCAAGGTTTGAGTTCTTGCGGCCGACTATGCATGCCTTGCAGTAGTCACTTTGCATTCCTTGCAAAGGGAAAGTTTTGTGCTATCTCTTTTGAACTTCAGAATCAAAACAAATCATGTCAACACACTCCTTGCATTCTATGTCCACACCTTGCACCAGTTCAATAGAGGACAAACAATTGAAACTTATACTAACATTCACAGTTTCATTTATTCGTAAAGAAATTCATTCATTCAAAAAAACACAATAACAGGGAATTGCAAATTTATAACATCAACACGCATTTGGATCAATTTTCCTATGTTATATTCATTCAAAAATAAAATGGCTACATCTATGATTAAACAACAACAACTAAAAACTCAGAACTTTCCTACTAACTCGCAACAGCCTCATTTGGGCGTACAAAAACTCTATTTATCTCAGAGGGTCCTTAGGGTTCCCCCTAACTACTCATCTACCTGAAACAAAAAAAACTAACTGCTACCTAAGTTCAGTTACATTCAAGACTCAAAGTGAAACTCCCAGATCACTCATGATCATCCACTCCCAAGTGTTTGATCTTCTTCCATTTTTCCAATCAGCTCCAAAAGATTCACAGTAACTCCCAATGTCTGAGATTCCAAAATGATTCCTAGGAGTTGAGTTGTCTTGCCATGCATGCTTGCTGATGAGGCTCCTGCATCACAATATTTGTCCTTTCAATTCAACATTCTTGTTTTATTCAAGTACATATCATCATCACAAGTATATTTGTATATCACTCTTGCTAGTATAGAAGGTCCCCATTGACTTTTTGTTGGTGGTTCTACTCTTATCGAGTCTGACACATTGCTTTGAGAGTATGACCTAGACTTGTACCCTGGTCCTATTTCTATCATTGATAGGTGACCTTACTCTCACGAGATGAAAACCATCATTATTCATTTACTGAGTGGATTCCCTTGTGTTCTACATCAACAATAATCATCACACATAGGGATTTTTGCGATACTTTAGTTTCCATTTGACCCCATTAGTGGATTCCTCGTCTTTCTTAGTGGTTTTCACTATTGGATACTATTCATAGAGTCCATGTCATGCATTATTCCATATGGTGCATGCTAGAGTCGTACCTCGGTGTGGTACTTATAATTTTTTCATTCGAGTCCTTCCAAATATTTAGCCTTCTACTACCCCTTGTGTTGGATGTTGGAAGATGCCTTAATGTCTTCCTTCCAGCAGATCTCTTCCTATCGAATTCAACAAATCTTTCTCTGGGATAGGTTTCTAGAGTTATTTGTGGTACCTTGGGGCTTGTAGTCATCAGTGGCAATTTCCCTTGCTATTGATAGTGGAATACATCAATGTCCCCTGATCGATATATTCTACCATGTGTTCGACACTAGCTCATTTATTCACACTTGTTAGATTTTACCATGATACCTTGACACCCATTATCATCATTGGTGGGTCATATTTTGTTTGTCAACAATATACATCAATGACTGATAATCAAACAGTGTCTCACTATGTTCGACCCCAACACATCTATTCACATGGTGTAGACTCGTACCATGATGGATCATTTTGAAGACTTCAAGTGAACTATGAGCATAACATATTTTGTGCGCATACCCAACATATATTGTACCACCATTCAAACATTGGTACTTGTATAGGATTAGTTTGTTCACTCCATTGGTTCCATATATCCTCTAATTTTTTATTTTGAGACATAGCCCCATTGTGTATCCATTTGCGGCTATGATCTACTTTTTGCATGGATCCACTATGTATTCCTCGTGGCCATGATTTATGATTTCTATATGACATGAATGCAATGTGTATTGTTCCTAACCATGATTTCTACTTTATATATCACATGGATCCAATGTCTATTGTTTGTGGTTGTTGGTTACTATTTATTTGTATCTAAGTTTATATCTTTATCTTTAGTGACCCAGGGTTCAGGTCTACCTGGGGTTCCAACAAAGCCTCTAAAACTATCAGCCCTCCTAATAAACTAGAAGGAAATGCAATGCACAGAGTGCACTGTGTAGGTTTGCTACAATAATCAAGTGTTTGTAGCCCATGATTGAGTGCAGATCTGAGGAATGTGTGCTGAGAGTTCTATTTTAACTTATTAATGCAATAAACTATCATTCACAATTATGCATGGAATATAATCAACTAATTCATTTAGCATATCAACAACTACTGAATTCAGTATGGAAAAACATGAATTCAATCAAATTACACAAGTTTTACAGTGGTTTACCCCCTCATGGATTACATCCATAAATATCTGGCTCTCAAGCTCTTTTATTATAGTATTTTCAAAACTACAGCGTCGCGCTCCTTACAACTCATCTCAATCGGGTCGAGATCTATTGTGAGGAAGACTAGATCGCACCAAGATCCTTATCCTATGATCTAACCCTCAAAATACACCCTCCTTACTCCTTTCCATCTCAATAGTTTACAAAATTAGGTCATATAGCAAACTATTACCACTAGCTATCAAAACATGATTCCCCCTCAAGACTCGTTATGTATTGTTCAACTCTGGTCTCCCTCTATGAGACCTAGGTATCTATATTTATGCATTTTTGGCTTGCCAACCATTACGATGTATTGCAAAAGTCCTAACCCTAATGTTGTTAGGTCTTCCATGCATGTGCACGTGTTGTTATTCCTTCCAGTTGTCGCTTCCCTTGTGCATGACTTCTTTCCCAGAATAGCCTTTCTTTCCACTTTATCATGCTTCCAACATGCCCCCAACACTAACATGTGGCTCGTTTTGAGCCACCTAACCTTTTTGAGTTTTGTCGACCTCCATGGTGATCGCTTGGAGCTTCTGCCTAAGCTTCGCTTCTTGCGTTTGAGCCTGGGAATTCTTCTCCTTGAGTGTGTCTACTGTCTGCACTACAATATCATAGTTGATCAACCCTACACACTCTGTATGGGTCTACTCCATATATATATTGGCTTCCACTAACTCTGCAATGGCATCTACTACTTGCTCCTGGAGCAGTTCCATTTGAGCCTGGCGCTCCTTTTTCTGCATCTGCGCAATGGTGAGTTCTACCTATAGTCTCTTCATATATTGCACCCCTTTGATGTGCTTTGTGATGGATATTGTCTTCTACCTCTACTTGAGGTCTTGGATAGTTTCACTTATCCTTTCATTTTCCTTGTCCCACTGCTGGACTTGTTGATCCTCTTCTAGTTTTGTCTAGAGTTGTGCTTCTTTGTTGAACAGGTCGATTGTTGCATGGACATGTCATTATATCTCTTGTAACCGCTATGTTTCCTCCTTCTTCCTTTACTCCCTTACCTTTGGTGGAGTGGTATGTTTGAGATGCTCACGAAGATTCTCGATCTCCTGTTGAAATTGATTGATTGTTTGTGCAATATGATCAATCTTCTTTGTTTCTTTGAGTTCAGCTCTCTGTGCGGTATTTGGAATCTTCTCATAATATCATACCACTTTTTCTTCCAATCTGTTCACGTGTTCCCTATCCTCTTTGGTATTGATCTTGGCCTACTCATATATCAATTCTAGATCATCTTGTTTATCCTTTACCTATTGTAATTCGACTGTGTCTATGCATGCACAAGACTATACCTCATGGGTAACACTAACCTGTATTTTATGTATATCCTTGAATGGTATCTGTAGTAATACCAATTGTAATTGAGATAAGTCCTTTAGGGGTGGCTTCCCCATGATCTCTTCCATGCGTAACATGCTGGGTGTAATGTGAAACATTTCACTCAGCCGCAGTATTGTGTGGACTGTATCCCGCTCACTTGCTTCAGGTTCTCCTCCTGTCTGTGATGTTGATGGCCCTGTTTGAATGTTGTTGCAAGCTGTCTGCACTTCCCCGGTCATCTTGAGGATCTATTGCATGTCTGACAGATCCTCTTGAATTTTGTCCCTGTGGCACACAACATTCTCAAAATCCTTGAATGTGTGATCCTGAACCATTTGGTCTATCATTTCTACATCATCCTCCGTAATCATGTATTCATGAACCTTCATATTCTTATGCGCACCCTCAGTATGAGTAGTTAGTCGCTTAGTCGGACCTGGATCTTATGGATTAGGGCTTGGTTTAGTCCCCTGTGCTACCTCAGCCTTTTTCTGTTGTACTTGGTTCGGCTGTGTATTATTCTTCTTCCCCTTATGGGTTCCTTCCCTATATGTCCCCCCTTTCATCTTCTTTGGCTTGGTCTAGCTCTTCCTTGGTTTCTTGGGAACTATGACTTCTTGGGGCTGTGTCTCTTCCTGCCCTACCTCCTCATCATTTGTATGTTCCTTCCTTGCCTCCTCTTCCTCTGCCTCTGTAGGTATGTCTGGAATGAGGACTGTAATCCTCCTATCATCTTCCCAATCCTTGATATCCATTTCTATGTCGCCCTCCATGATGCAATAGTGAAGTTGTAGCCATAGCTTGTTAGGGTCCTTCCACACCTGGATCCACATCGCATGTCAAGTGGGCTTGAATTTAGCTATCTCCCGATAGTATGCAACAACCTATGGTTTTATTCTCCAAAGGTTGGTGATGGTCTCCTATAGGTCACAGAGATATCCTTCGAATATAGTTCCATTCATATTTTTGTTCCTAACATCTGAAGCGGTGCCAAGCGATAAATATCTCTCAATATGCCAAGATTTGTCCCTTGATTTATGAACTTGCTGTTGGAACCCTTCTAGGATCTGATCTTCCTCCATGATCAATAATTGATTCATCCTGTCTTGTACTATGCCTCGTTCTGTCATGTGCGTAATCGTTTCTACGTGTAGACTGGGTACCATAAATTCTAATGGCACGACTTCTTCTTGGACATTTACCAGTTTGAATGGTGTTTTCCCTAACAAATTCTTGCATGTGCTCCTATATTCCCACAATACTGCTAGTATTTTGAGGTCCCAATCATCCTTGTTAACATCACATATCTTTGTCGGTGCAATTTCAAGGATTTTGTTAAATGCTTCTATTGTTCCATTTTCTTGTGGGTGATATGGAGTGCTCTTTTGATGATGGACTTTAAATTATTCATTCATAGACTTAATAGTGTTGTTAATGAAGTGAGTACCTTGGTCACTCATCAAAATTCTTGGGAAACCAAATCTATTTATTACTTGTTCAAATAGAAAGTGTGTTGTTGTTTCTGCATTGCAATCCTTCACTGGTGCTTCTTCCGCCCATCTCGTCAAGTATTCTATCACGGTGATAATATATCTTTCTCTTGTCCTCTTTACTGGTGGGTTAATTGGTCCCACAAAGTCTATTTCCCATTTGTCGAATACCTACAAAGTTACATATGGTCGTAATGGCACCTCGTCCCTTCTATTGGGTTTAACAACCTTCTGACAAACATTGCATCTATGGAAATACTCTTTCAAGTCTTTGTGAATGGTTGACCACCATAGTCTTGCATGCAATAAATTTTGCATGGTAGCTTTACCTGTGTAATGTCCTCCTACTATTCCCTGATGGTCTTCTGCTAAAACCATTGGTCTTTCATGTTCTAGCACATATCTTTGCAAGATTTTATCTGTGCCCATTTTGTATAAATGTCCTACGATCATCTGATAATCTACATCCCAGACTACCAATTTTTTCTTCTATGCAGTGTTATATTCTAGTGGTGTAGTGCTTGTACTCAAGTAATGAATTATATATGCAAAGTATACATCCATGATCTGGACTGAAAATAGTTGTGTGTCTAGAAATTTGTCCTCTAGCTTTGTAGGTTCTTCTCCGTTTGTGACCCTTGATAGGTGGTTAGGTCCTGCATTCAAATTTTTTGGCTTGACTATTACTTCAAAATCAAACTCTTGAAACAGTAGTAACCATCGACAAATTCTTCCCCCTAACATTGGCTTGTTGAATAGGTATTTAAGGTTTAAGTGATATGTGAACATCTTAAACAAAAATTCAAATAAGTAATGTCTGAACTTCTGTAGTGCATACACCATAGCTAGTCATTACCTCTCTGTTGTGTTATAGTTCACTTCTGATTCAAATAGTTTTCTAATCACAAATGCTATAGGGTGATACAAATATCCCACTCTTGGCTGCTCCAAAATAGATCCAAGTGCTATGGATGATGCATCTACATGTACATGGAATTTCTTCTCCCAGTCTAGAAATACTAGTATTGGCGCGGTGACCATATTTTCTTTCATCATATCCAGACTGTGTTGACAATATTCATTCCACTGAAACTTTGTATCTTTCCTTAACAGTTTCTCCATTGGCGCAGTAATTTGTGCGTACCCTTTGATAAACTTTCTATAGTATCATGAGTGTCCCAATGTCACTCTTAGTTGATGAGCTGTCTTTGTGTTATAACCCTAAATTGCACCATACATACATACGTGACATCAGGCCATCTTACTTGTTATATTTTCCAAGCCATCACTAAGCAACTCTTCTTAAAAACCATATTTTTGAAGATGTACGTGCCTTGCACCACTAATTCCCATGTACACATGCTTTTTTCACCACTACAACTCACATACATATGCTAGTTGCACCATTATAGCCCGCATATACCCACAAATGTTGCAAAAATTTAAAAGTTGCAAGGAATTCATTGAGATTACGAGCTATTGGGCAGTTTCCCAACTATTCCATTGCCTATAGCCCGTAACCCAATCAAATAACCATCATTTTGTCATATAAAAGGAGGTATTGGGGTCTCATTTCTAAGCTAAGAATAATAACAATGAAACTCTTCCCATTTCACTTTCCCCCCTTGCCCCAAGAATTTGCAGCCACATTGTGTGTTTTGAGCCAAAATTCCTTATTCTTGCCTTTTTCCTCCATTGCAAGTCTAATCCATTCCCTAGAGAAAGATAAAGAGGAGAAAGATATGTGGAAGCAATTGGACCTTGGTGAAGAGGACCCCGAACTAGGTTTGAGTAGCAGTCGCCCATCTCATTATAAATAAACTTTGTGATTCTAATAAAAGAAGTATTTTGTATGTCTCACCATATGATGTGTTCAATATTTATGTTTGATTCATGTTTTATTATAAAATCTAACCTACTAATTAATATATGAGATGCATATTTGTAGTTCTTCATTTGTATTTTTGTGAATGTAGGTCATCCTTGGGAAGAGACTTGTAGTCGAGGAGCAACTGAACGTGAAAGGATCGACACCAGACGTGGAGTTTAAGGTAGCGTTACCAGATCTTTTCATCTCATATTTCTTTTATGAATGTGGGGTATTGTCAGGGTAGTCTAAAGAGTAGGAGAATTTTAGATGGTCAACTCTGCCTACATTTTGAACCCTAGTGTATTCCATAGGGGGGTTTTCCCGCTATAGCAGAATTGGCAACCATATTGGGGAACCCTCTAGGGTTTTTAGGGGATAGTTTTTGGGTGTTTAAATTGGTTTGATTACCTTTTTTGAGTTTTCTATAAGTTTCTGAGTCTTTAATGGATTCTGGTCTACCATACCAGTACTTTGTGCCTTGTCATCGTTAACTGTTAGTTTTATATTTGAGAAGTTACAGAGGTGTACGCGACCTATAGTGGGTCTGCATGCATACATACATGCCCTACCTTTGGACAGCCTACGTACATACGCAGGTTGTTTAAGTGTCTGTTGCATGCCTGTGTCAAGAAAGTCTTTCTTCAAGAAGAGGTAGACAACCTCTTCCCTGATTGAATTCATACTTCTTAGGGGTTTTCTTGATTTAGTCCTGGTCTGTGTTGTTATAGTATTTATCCTGGGTTTGACATTAGTTAGCTTTTTCGTTTAAATATTTCTTGTGTTTTCTTTGTAAGGGTTTGAGATGGGTTTGTGAGGCTTTTTTTATCATCTTGTTTAAGTATCGTCAATGACTCCTTGCGATCTGTAGTAGACCAAAAGTTAATTTTTGGTCTCGTCTTGTCTTCACTTTTTCCCTTTTACTTGCTTTAGAAGAAAAGAAAAAGAAGTTATTTCAAGTTTCTTATTTTGAAGCATAAAAAATTGAAAAAAATCATTTCTTTGCTTGGTTAAGTAGTTAGGTTAGTTGTTTTACTTGTCAGGAAAAAGAGTTCTTTCTTAAGTTCTTTACTGAATGCTTAGAACACTAAGTAGCCCATAGTCGAGTGAAATCTTGTTTTGGGTTTTTATTTTTAAAGATCTTGGAAAAAGTAGTTAAGAAAAGTTGGTTAAAGAGTTAAAATTTGCAAATCTTTATTTGTCAAAAAGTAGTTTGCTTTCAGTTTCATTTTATGCTCTTCTCTTTCATATCAAATACACCAATGGTTTCTTTTCTGTTTCCTTGACTTAAAAAATCCACTTTAAATTAACGCTTAATTAAAATTTATTAGACTTTATGTTTGTAGGGTCGAACAACTAGTCTAGGATAGAGCCTTGATTTAGGTTGGAGAGGAAACTCTTAAAGGCTATAAAAACAAACATAGGAGTCTGTGCTATGAAGTGTCAAAAGTCTAGTAAACATGAAATTTATCTGGGACCCCCCTCTAACACAAGGGCTAAAAACGAGGTCGTGTGCGGAAAGGTAGTAGAGATAACCCCTCCAAAGTCGGATCAAGCATAGTGGGGAACGCATATAGAGGACTTGTCTTGGGATTCTGTCGGTCGCATTTTACACGGAGCTTCATGGGTCTCAAAACTGTTCAAGGTCCTCATTCATCTTCAAGAACACTTTCTTTCGATACCCTTGATAGGTTTCGGAATCGATACCCTACTCATTACGGTCCACCCAACTATCAACTGTACCCGCCTGGTGACTATTCGCGAGCTG
>JASDQU010013984.1:77532-91852 GCA_032191745.1 Picea mariana | reverse complement strand
TCTTCCCCTTATGGGTTCCTTCACTAGATGTCCCCCCTTTTGTCTTCTTTGGCTTGGTCTAGCTCGTCCTTAGTTTCTTGGGCACTATGACTTCTTGGGGCTGTGTCTCTTCCTGCCCTACCTCCTCATCATTTGTATGTTCCTTCCTTGCCTCCTCTTCCTTTGCCTCTATAGGTATGTCTGGAATGAGGACTGTAATCCTCCAATCATCTTCCCAATCCTTGATAGCCATTTCTATGTCGCCCTCCATGATGCAATAATGAAGTTGTAGCCATAGCTTGTTAGGGTCCTTCCACACCTAGATCCACATCGCATGTCGAGTGGCTTTGAATTTAGCTATCTCCCGATAGTATGCAACAACCTATGGTTTTATTCTCCAGAGGTTGGTGATGGTCTCCTATAGGTTGCAGAGATATCCTTCGAATATAGTTGCATTCATATTTTTGTTCCTAACATCTGAAGTAGTACCAAGCGATAAATATCTCTCAATATGCCAATATTTGTCCCTTTCTTTATGAACTTGCTCTTGGAACCCTTCTAGGATCTGATCTTCCTCCATGATCAATAATTGATTCAGCCTGTCTTGTACTACGCCTTGTTCTGTCATGTGCGTAATCGTTGCTACGTGTAGACTGGGTACCATAAATTCTAATGGCACGACTTCTTCTTGGCCATATACCAGTTTGAATGGTGTGTTCCCTAACAACTTCTTGCATGTGCTCCTATATGCCCACAATACTGCTAGTATTTTGAGGTCCCAATCATCCTTGTTGACATCACATATCTTTGTCAGTGCAATTTCAAGGATTTTGTTAAATGCTTCTATTGTTCCATTTTCTTGTGGGTGATATGGAGTGCTCTTTTGATGATGGACTTTAAATTATTCATTCATAGACTTAATAGTGTTGTTAATGAAGTGAGTACCTTGGTCACTTATCAAAATTCTTGGGAAACCAAATCTATTTATTACTTGTTCAAATAGAAAGTGTGTTGTTGTTTCTGCATTGCAATCCTTCACTGGTACTTCTTCCGCCCATCTCGTCAAGTATTCTATCACGGTGATAATATATCTTTCTCCTGTCCTCTTTGTTGGTGGGTTAATTGGTCCCACAAAGTCTATTTCCCATTTGTCGAATACCTGCAAAGTTACATATGGTCGTAATGGCACCTCGTCCCTTCTATTGGGTTTAACAACCTTCTGACAAACATTGCATCTATGGCAATACTCTTTCAACTCTCTGTGAATGGTCGACCACCATAGTCTTGTGTGCAATAACTTTTGCGTGGTAGCTTTACCTGTGTAATGTCCTCCTACTATTCCCTGATGGGATTCTGCTAAAACCATTGGTCTTTCATGTTCTAGCACATATCTTTGCAAGATTTTATATGTGCCCATTTTGTATAAATGTCCTACGATCATCTGATAATATGCATCCCAGACTACCAATTTTTTCTTCTATGCAGTGTTATATTCCTGTGGTGTAGTGCCTGTACTCAAGTAATGAATTATATCTGCAAAGTATACATCCACGATCTGGACTAAAAATAGTTGTGTGTCTAGAAATTTGTCCTCTAGCTTTGTAGGTTCTTCTCCGTTTGTGACCCTTGATAGGTGGTTAGGTCCTGCATTCAAATTTTTTGGCTTGACTATTACTTCAAAATCAAACTCTTGAAATAGTAGTAACCATCGAAAAATTCTTCCCCCTAACATTGGCTTGTTGAATAGGTATTTAAGGTTTGAGTGATATGTGAACATCTTAAAAAAAAATTCAAATAAGTAATGTCTGAACTTCTGCAGTGCGTACACCATATCTAGTCATTACCTCTCTGTTGTGTTATAGTTCTGTTCTGATTCAAATAGTTTTCTAATCGCAAATGCTATAGGGTGATACAAATATCCCACTCTTGGCTGCTCCAAAATAGATCCAAGTGCTATGGCTGATGCATCTACATGTACATGGAATTTCTTCTCCCAGTCTAGAAATACTAGTATTGGTGCGGTGACCATATTTTCTTTCATCATATCCAGACTGTGTTGACAATATTCATTCCACTAAAACTTTGTATCTTTCCTTAACAGTTTCTCCATTGGCGCGGTAATTTGTGCGTACCCTTTGATAAAATTTCTATAGTATCATGAGTGTCCCAATGTCGCTATTAGTTGACAAGCTGTCTTTGTGTTATAACCCTAAATTGCACCATACATACATACGTGACATCAGGCCATCTTACTTGTTATATTTTCCAAGCCATCACTGAGCAACTCTTCTTAAAAACCATATTTTTGAAGATGTGCATGCCTTGCACCACTAATTCCCATGTACACATGCTTGTTGCACCACTACAACTCACATACATACGCTAGTTGCACCATTATAGCCCGCATATACCCACAAATGTTGCAAAAATTTAAAAGTTGCAAGGAATTCATTGAGATTACGAGCTATTGGGCAGTTTTCCAACTGTTCCATCGCCTATAGCCCGTAACGCAATCAAATAACCATCATTTTTTCATATAAAAGGAGGTATTGGGGTCTCATTCCTAAGCTAAGAATAATAACAATGAAACTCTTCCCATTTCACTTTCCCCCCTTGCCCCAAGAATTTGCAGCCACATTGTGAGTTTTGAGCCAGAATTCCTTATTCTTGCCTTTTTCCTCCATTGCAAGTCTAATCCATTCCCTAGAGAGAGATAAAGAGGAGAAAGATATGTGGAAGCAATTGGACCTTGCTGAAGAGGAGCCCGAACTAGGTTTGAGTAGCAGTCGCCCATCTCATTGTAAATAAACTTTGTGATTCTAATAAAAGAAGTATTTTTTATGTCTCACCATATGATGTGTTCAATATTTATGTTTGATTCATGTTTTATTATAAAATCTAACCTGCTAATTAATATATGAGATGCATATTTGTAGTTCTTCATTTGTATTTTTGTGAATGTAGGTCATCCTTGGGAAGAGACTTGTAGTCGAGGAGCAACTGAACGTGAAAGGATCGACACCAGACGTGGAGTTTAAGGTAGCGTTACCGGATCTTTTCATCTCGTATTTCTTTTATGAATGTGGGGTATTGTTAGGGTAGTCTAAAGAGTAGGAGACTTTTAGATGGTCAAATCTGCCTACATTTTGAACCCTAGTGTATTCCATAGGGGGGTTTTCCCTCTATAGCAGAATTGGCAACCATATTGGGGAAGCCTCTAGGGATTTTAGGGGATAGTTTTTGGGTGTTTAAATTGGTTTGATTACCTTTTTTGAGTTTTCTATAAGTTTCTGAGTCTTTAATGGATTCTGTTCTACCATACCAGTACTTTGTACCTTGTCATCGTTAACTATTAGTTTTATATTTGAGAAGTTACAGAGGTGTACGCGGCCTATAGTGGGTCTTCATGCATACATACACGTCCTACCTTTGGACAGCCTGCGTACATACGCAGGCTGCTTAAGTGTCAGTTGCATGCCTGTGTCAAGAAAGTCTTTCTTCAAGAAGAGGTAGACAACCTCTTCCCTGATTGAAGTCATACTTCTTAGGGGTTTTCTTGATTTAGTCCTGGTCTCTGTTGTTATAGTATTTATCCTGGGTTTGACGTTAGTTAGGTTTTTCGTTTAAAGATTTCTTGTGTTTTCTTTGTAAGGGTTTGAGATAGGTTTGTGAGGCTTTTTTTATCAGCTTGTTTAAGTATCATCAATGACTCCCTGCGATATGTAGTAGACCAGAAGTTAATTTTTGGTCTTGTCTTGTCTTCACTTTTTCCCTTTTACTTGCTTTAGAAGAAAAGAAAAAGAAGTTATTTCAAGTTTCTTATTTTGAAGCATAAAAAATAAAAATAAAATCATTTCTTTGCTTGGTTAAGTAGTTAGGTTAGTTGTTTTACTTGTCAGGAAAAAGAGTTCTTTCTTTAGTTCTTTACTGAATGCTTAGAACACTAAGTAGCTCATAGTCGAGTGAAATCTTGTTTTGGGTTTTTATTTTAAAAGATCTTAGAAAATGTAGTTAAGAAAAGTTGGTTAAAGAGTTAAAATTTGCAAATCTTTATTTGTCAAAAAGTAGTTTGCTTTCAGTTTCATTTTATGCTCTTCTCCTTCATCTCAAATACACCAATGGTTTCATTTCTGTTTCCTTGACTTAAAAAAATCCACTTTAAATTTACGCTTAATTAAAATTTATTAGACTTTATGTTTGTAGGTTCGAACAACTAGTCTAGGATAGAGCCTTGATTTAGGTTGGAGAGGAAACTCTTAATGGCTATAAAAACAAACATAGGAGTCTGTGCTATGTAGTGTCAAAAGTCTAGTAAACATGAAATTTATCTGGGATCCCCCTCTAACACAAGGGCTAAAAACGAGGTCGTGTGCGGAAAGGTAGCGGAGATAACCCCTCCAAAGTCGGACCAAGCATAGTGGGGAATGCATATAGAGGACTTGTCTTGGGATTTTGTCGGTCACATTTTACACGGAGCTTCATGGGTCTCAAAAATATTCAAGGTCCTCATTCATCTTCAAGAACACTTTCTTTCGATACCCTCGATAGGTTTCAGGATCGATACCCTACTCATTACGGTCCACCCAACTGTCAACTGTACCTGCCTGGTGACTATTCGCGAGCTGGCAACCTAGTTGCCTTTATTTTAGGTACTTACATAGGTGACTGGAGGGTTATACTATGGTACCTAGGGTAGACATTGGACCACTCTTTGCAGAGTATACCTGGAGGATGCTTCAGTTTTCGATTTTCACTTGCACTGGTAAGTTGCTCTAGTGTTGGCTGGTGTAACTGTTCTTCCAACTAGTCATTGTTTTCTTTCTTTATCTCATAATATATTTTCTAGTGTGTGTTGGTTTTAAAGGTTATTAAAAGACCTAGTGTGTCTTTGATCTTCTCAAAAAGTGGAATATCAAGATATCCATTGGTCGCGAAGGATTTTTGGCCTGCCGCCAGTTAATTTGGAGCCACACCCGCCACCGCTAAGGCAAAGACTAGACCAGCAAGGGTCTTTTGAGGTGACCTGGCCGCAGGAAACTATACTTGAGCCATCCCCAAGAGGAGAACTTTTGAAATCGGAGGAGCCTACCATTTACGGCCTTGGAGTGAAAGCTCTTGGTCCATTTAATTCTTCAATCACTGACTTGATAGTGCCTGTCATGGTACAAGTTGTCCCCAAGGGTAAATCATCATGAGCATCAAATAGTCTTGTAGGTAGTGATGGAAGCAAATGATGCTACTTCATATAGGAGTCCTCATACTCCCTCAATGACTGCCACCATAG
Source organism: Picea mariana (assembly GCA_032191745.1). NCBI lineage: Eukaryota > Viridiplantae > Streptophyta > Pinopsida > Pinales > Pinaceae > Picea > Picea mariana. The sequence goes on along the minus strand of JASDQU010013984.1, from coordinate 86,589 downwards.
GGGGCGTTCCGCCTCCTAAATCACCTTTGTAGGTAGAGACCACTATGGTCTCAATCGCCTCTACCTCAGGCAGTGATGTGAATCCATCTATGGCAACGATCACTGCTCCATTCACACAGAGTGCGACGAGCATTCCATTTTTATATGGGATGCCTATCTTTGATAAGAACTCGGTCCTCTCCTACTCCACCCTACAGACCATGGGTCTGGGGGTAGGGATCTCAAATGTTCCTCTGCAAGGGTCCATGGGGAAACTTCAGCCCCCTATAATGCTTTCCCTTACGGTGAGGGTCATATACCTCCATTGTCCCCCTCACACGGCGGTGCTTCTCAGGTAGTCAAGGACATTCCTGGAGCAGGTAGTCAAGGACATTCTTCCAACACCATGCAGGTGGGTTTTTTGTCATTCTCTTTGTTCGATGCTTTTGGTAACAACGCATTCTCATCAGCTGCCATCTTTTTTGGGAGAAAACTTGGTTTTGGACAAAAAAAATGCTATGTAGGGTACTATTCCTTCATAGGGAGAAAATACCTCACAAGGACCTTGGAATCTGTGGCATGCCGACCAGGGGAAACCCCTTCCATGTTCAATGGAACCCCGGGCAAGGCTCTGTACCTATACCTGTCAAATCGGCAAGGGGAAACCCTTTCCATAATACTTGTAGCACAACGTCGGGAGAAATCCCTTCCTATCCCTCAACGTCCAATTACGGGAGTCATTCGATGACATATCAACAAGCGCAGTATCCATACATCGGCCATGACCATGGTATTTACCAGAAACCTGGTCAGCACCCTAACGTTTCCTAGCAACCTGGTGCCAGTCAAACCCCGGGCTCCTTTTTCTCTATACATAGTCAACAACCCAAGATACTATTTCTGGCAACATTACTTTTTTTAGACTTGACAAGGTTATTAAATGACCCATTCTATCATGATCCACGTTGGCCTCCCATGCCGACGAATTTTCCCTCGGACATTCTAACGTTCAAAGGTAAGCCTAGCGAAGATCCAGGTGATCATGTGACCACCTTTCACTTATGGTGCTCGTCCAAATCATTGAGATACGACTTCATCCAGTTGCATCTGTTTCAACACACTCTTATCAGGAGTGCCGTGAAATGGTACATCGAGATCGACTGCTCAAGATAATCTACTTTTGGTGAATTGGCAATGGTTTTTCTGAACCATTTTCAATTACCTGTGAGATACGATGTCAGCACTAAATTAATGGCCAACTTTGAGAAAACAAAGGATGACCATATCTTGGATCACATATGAGAATGGAAATGTAGAAGAGTTTGATAAAGGTACCAATCCCACCGGATTTCCTACTGGAGTGGTTCATTAAGTCTTTGGTCCCTCAGTTATCCAAGGATGTTGCAACGTCCGGAGTGTTTTCCGAGGAAGAGGTGATAATGAGAGCTCAACATATTGAACTAATATACTCTTAGTCAAGTCAACTCTATGAAGTATTTCCATATGCACCACGGTATATCATTGACAAGACCAGACAAAAGTATCGACCACATGGCGATGGTATCGTTGGTTCATCACAAGTGAAGTCCACTAATACGTTGTCAAATCAATTACAACAATTGTCGATATAGCATATAGTGGCTAGCCAAGCTTCTAGCTCAACTGCTCCCCCTACTAAAATGTCAGACATACACAGTGTGCAATCGACGAACCTGAAGATCAACCAACAGTCTGTTGGCAAGAAAAAATAATGAAATAAGGGTAAGGGGGATAAGAAACCCACTAACAATGATGGCAGGGGCAACATAGAGAGAATAAAGTCGAAGTATCTGTGTAAGCTTTGCACTGAAGACCACCCGAATCACATGTACCCTCAACTCGTAGAGGCCCAAATGTTATTGGTGCAGCAGCAACCTACGGTGTTAACGAACCCATTTCCTCATGGGAAAAATTTAACTCAAGCCTCTGCGAATGTGGATGGTTTGAATCAGAGACCCCCTTCATCGTCTAGTAATCCCTCAACCTCGAATGTTTATATGTTGAAAGGTGATGCCTACATAGGAACTAGGACACACAATTACGGAATACCAAACATTACTAAAAAGGGTAAAGAAGCCAAAAACCCATCTCTTCCTCTCCAAATCGAGAAGACGTTGGGCGAAACAATGACATGCATCTCAAAATGGGTGTTCAAGATAGATTCCCACAATCCAAATGCAAGGGCCTCCCAGGACTGCTCTGTGGTGGAGGATTTGTCACAAACCCCTTGTGCAATGTCTTCTTTGGAAGTCCTCCAGAGGTGCCCTTCACAGAGAAAGGCTCTGTTAGCTGCCTTAGGATCTGTTGCGACCTGTAATCTGAGAACGATCATGCCTGATATGACCAACTTGAAACCTCATCTCCCATACCACATCATGTTTCAAATAGTACTAGCTTACACCATGAAAACTTTTACCTGGAATATTTTTCATACGGTGGCTGATGAGGGTGCCTCGACATGCATGATGTTGTTGGCATATTGGAAGGCCATTGGCCAACCTATTTTGTATCTATCACCTACTCTTCTTACTGACTTCTATGGTCACTCATTCAGACCACATGGAATCATTCCTTCTTTCACCGTGCATCTAGGAGGAAATACTGTGTTCATTGAAGTTGAAGTGATTGATGTGCCTCTCAACTACAATCTCTCGTTAGGAAGGAATTGGACCTATGCTATGCATGCAGTGGTTGCCACAATTTTTCGGGTCTTATTGTTTCCACACGAGGGTTGGATCATGTCCATTGTTCAGTTGTCTTTCTCCCATTCTGACCCTTCATCTGAGGCATCCACGGTCCCGATGATTGATAATCCACAGCCTTGCATCGTCAATGTAGGGGTTGGTTTGTGCTCGCCTTTGATGGGTACTTTCGATTACCCGCCTCCGTTTGGCGATGTAAAATTAATATTGGTTATCCCCGATCAGCCTAAGGATGAAATATTTCAAGTGTCGTCATTCCAGATGACTTACTTTAATGATCCGTGGACTCTTCCTTCCCCATCAGCCATGACGGAAGGGACAGACCATCATGGCATGGCCATTCCCTTGTCCGTGGCAAAGGTTGCGTACTCTATAGTCTAACAAGCTTCCACCGATCCTGATCTCACTCAGGCACAAGAGTTAGATCCAGTTCTTGAGCCTATTTGGGATCAATATTCCCTCACCACTACCGATTATTTAGACTTGGTCTTTCCCTCAGACGAGGCAATTATCAAGGAAATGATTGGTCCAGACAAACCCTGGGATGATCTCCATCATAGATCTTATTTTCTCCCGAAGTTAAGAAGAATTGATGTGGGTGAATTCGTGTTGACTATAACTGGAGATAGGTCTTATCCTATCAATACTTTGGCTACACACACAGTTTACATAGAAGGTAATATGGAAACCATTGCTGAAAATATACCTATCGATATCTCCAAAACCCCTGGTGTCATGGAGAATGTCTTCGTCAGAGCAGACTTCTCCCTTGAGGAGATTCGAATCTACACAGATTTATTTAAGGAATTCTGCGATGTTTTTTCCTGGTCTTATGAGGAAATGTCAGGCATTGATCCAAGAATAATTGAACATGAAATAACGACGTATCCTTACGCTAATTTGATCCAACATAATCTTCATCCAGTAAATCCTAAGAAAGCAGCAACTATTAAGGCTGAAGTATAGAAACTGTTCAAAGTCGGTTTCATCTACCCCATGCAATTGACTCAATGGGTGTCAAATCTCATTCCGGTCAACAAAAAGCAGCAAACGATTGGCGTATGTATGGACTTCCATGATTTGAACAAGGATTGTCCAAAGGATAATTTACCCACCCCATTCATCGACCAAATTTTCGATGAATGCGCAGGCTGTGAGGTCTTTTCTTTCATGGATGGTTTTTCAGGATACAATCAGATACAAATTAAGCCCAAAGACCAGCATAAAACATATTTTATCTATCCATGTGGTACATTCTCTTATCGGAAGATGCCTTTTGGCCTCAAGAATGTTGGAGCCACCTTTCAGTGAGCCATGTCTTTTTATTTCCACGATCTCAAACACATAGTTGAGGCTTATATCGATGATTTAGCATCACGATCTCATAAGAGAGTTGATCATCCCACTCACCTCTAACTTATCTTTGAGCGATGTCGCTACTATCAAATTCTATTCAATCCAAACAAATCCATATCTTGGGTGATGTCAGGTCGTCTTCTATGTTTCATAGTTTCGACAACAGGGATCATGGTCGACCGTCTAAGGGTTGAGACGATAGTTCAGTTGCCTCCCCCATGCACAGTCCCTCAGCTTCTGAGTTTACAGGGAAAATCCAATTTTCTTCAGTGTTTTATCACAAACTATGTCGAGATTACTAAAGGGTTCATGCGTTTACTGAAGAAGGACGTCCCTTTCCATTGGGACGAAACTACTCGGCGCTCTTTCGAAGTGTTGAAGTGCACCCTCACATTTTCCCCTTTGCTTCGGCCACCCAATTATAATAAAGATTTCTTATTGTATTTGGCCGCAGCAGATTCGACCATCGGTATCGTATTGGTTCAAGAGGATGATTTGTTTGAAGAACATGTCATCAATTACCTGAGACAAGGCCTGGTTGGACCAGAACTCAACTACTCCCATGTTGAAAATCTTGCATTGGCTACAGTACATGTTGTCCAGTAGTTCTGTCATTATATATTGTTTCACAAGACCACTATCATTGCCATTGTGAATCTGTTCTAATATGTGTTGACACAACGTGTAATCGATGGAAATATCAATAGATGGATTTTTATCCTCCAGGAATTTGACTTGGATTTTGTTTCTGTGAAATCTAAGAAGTCATTGGTCTTTGCATAACTTATCTTGTAACTTCCGATCGAGTCAGGTGATGTTACTCTTGAAGAATCACTAATTAAAGGAGATCTTTGACTAATTTCATCTTTAGACCCATGGTATGGAGATATACTAGTCTATCTCCAGACTTTGAAGTGCCCTACCTCTACTTCTCACGATGAGCATCGACGTATACACCATCAAGAAAAAAACTATCTCATTCTCAATGACACTTTGTATCATCGAGGTGTAGATTGCATCCTCCGTCGATGTCTCACTCATGAAGAAGTGAAACTCATGCTTAACGAATTCCACACTGGAGCATGTGGTTGTCTCTTGTCTGGGTTGGAAACAACCCAAATGATTCTACGATTCGGCTACTTTTGGCCGAAATTAATCAAGGATTGTGTTGAATCAGTCAAGAAGTGCCACCCATGTCAGATCTTCTCTCGGAAGATGAGGGCACACCTCGCTCCTATGTTTCTCTTCATTAGAGTTGGCCCCTTCACCAAGTGGGGGATTGATTATACTACATTCCAACCCCCTTCATCCAGGGGGAACCATTATCTTATCATAGTAGTAGAATAATTCACGAAGTGGGTCAAAGCTATGCCAACGTTCAAATATGATGGTGTGAAAACAACTCTCTTTTTTTTCAATCAGATAACAGAAAGGTTCGACATCCCAAAGAATATTTTCACTGACCATGGCAGTCACTTTCAGAACAAAATGATGTCTGAGTTAACATAAAATATTGGGTTTAGGCAAGAGTATTCATCACCCTACTACCCAAAAGAGAATGGTCAGGTGAAAGCGGTGAATAAGTCCCTCAAGACTATTATGTAGCGAAGTCAAATTGGCATTTCATGTTATACTTGGTATTGTGGGCCTACCAAACGTCTATAAAGACTACAACTGATTTTTCACCTTTTCAACTTGTTTACGGGATGGAATCAGTCTTGCATATAGAATGTCAGATCCCATCTCTTAAATTGCTAGTACAGTTATTTCCAGACACTTCATCGCTTGAGGAACACTTATTATATCTCGAGCAACTCTATGAGAAACGTCATGACGCAACCTTGGCTAATGAGGCTCACAAGCAAAAATTCAAGTGTCAGTACAATCAGACCATTCATCCTTGAATTTTCTCTGAAGGTGACCTTGTCCTGGTCTATGACAAAGATAAGGATCCCCTAGGGGAAGGCAAGTTCAAACCCATGTGGTTCAGGCCTTTCATCGTGAAGGAGGTACTAAAGAAGGGTGCTTATTGTCTAGTTGACTTCAAAGGGAAATCTTTAGTGGAGCCTACAAATGGGCTCTACCTCAAGAAATACTACTCATAGGTGGGTCACCTTGGGTGACTTCCTTTACATATGTATAGTTCTTATACAATTTAGTTTTTGTCTTTTTGTTTTGTTGACGTGCCACTTTTTATGCCATCTTTTTCATTGTGGCAAATGTTAAGTGAATCAGAGATGTTCATTTGGTATGCAGATGGTGCCAGTCGACACACTTGGAGGTTTGCTTCCGCGGCTTGGGTGATCTTCACACCTCAAGGCTAGTTTCTATCTTCTGGAGGTATATTTCTAGGTGACGCCACAAACAATGTCGCCAAGTACAATGCAATAATAGAGTTTATTTGTGACACTTTGTCGCATGGTATCTCTCACCTCTGGGTCTACTTAGATGCACGGCTAGTTGTGTCCCAATTAAATGGGGTTTACCACGCTTATGATCCTAATCTACGCCGATGATTCCTTAGGGTACATCTCTTAGAACGATGCTTTGATTACATTATTCATATCCATGTTCCTAGGAGATTGAATCAAATCACAGATACTCTAGCTAATCATGTATTAGATTGGAATATTGCACACACATACACATGTACATACATTGTAAAAATTTTATCCATATGACATAAAAAGATGTAAATCCACATATACATATCGAAATTATCAAAGTACATAAGTGGGTGACAATGCCTCAAAAAATAATATGTCCATAATACGTCATGGGGCTTATGCCCTCAAAAATACACAAAAGAGTACTCTCGGCATGTAAGTATTCCTGGCTAAGCACGGGGCCTATTGGCCCTGCCATAGTGAATGACGACATTTTCCAAACACTGGAAAAGTTGGACACAGGTCTATGGCACCCCAACCACATGAGGCTGCATAGATGGCGACTAGATCCTCGATCTTGGCCATGGGAACTGTACAAGTGAGCATGGTGAGGTTCCACTCCGCCTGTCTCAACACTCTCTCATCCTCTGCGACTGGAGGTCCCCCTGATTCTGATGCTAGTTCGGAGGTCGTTGTTGGTTCTTCCTCTGGTCGAGGATTCCGCCTACTCCTCGCAAAATCTATTGGACGCACTGGCCCCACATTTGTACATAACAGATGCATAGTTGTCAGGTACTCTAGTACACATAAAAATGATATATATAAAAAGAAATTAAAAATTAAATAACATTTAAAAAAAAACATACCCATCTCTCCTCACTCATCTATGGGAGGTAAGGGCATGTCCAAGTCCCTAGAAAAGTTGATCTCGGTGTAGGGGTAGTCCTCTATCACTGGAATATTCCATGCCCACCATTCAAAAAAGGTGTCATCAAAGGCCTCTATGGTCCTTCCGCCCCCCTTTAATGGCAGCAATGCCGCCCATCTAAACACTATTGGGGCAGAGGCCACATGCCCCTGCACTATCTCTTGAGGACTGAGACTTGGTACCCTCTCAAAAAAAATCAACATAGAATAGTGTCGAACTTGAAGTTTTTTTTTTTTTGCCCATGACACTCGGTGAGTTGTCTCTTCATGCATTCTAGCATGGTCGTACTCCAGTTGAATATTCATGCATTCAAGAACTATACTTCACAATGCATGTGCGCTCGGGAATCATGATGTAAAGACACAGATCCAGTGATCTACTCAATGAGTAAAACTATCACTTTTAGTGATAAGTTGGAAATCTTTTGGATCAACATCTGAGAACCTACCTTCTCAGTTCCAGCTTCGCAATGTAGTCCGATCAACTCGAAAATGTTATGAGGCCCAGGGGGGAAAGTACGCAATTGGACTGGTTCTCCTCTCCTTCATAGGCCAATCATAAAGTAAATGTCTTCATTCGTTGGAGTCAACTACTGCCCCTCCAGCATAAATGCCTCAGCATCGGGGTGCTAGTAATCCACCAAGGCATTCAACAACCTAGGTTATGCCCTCATGAATGGACACCGAAAGAACTTCCACAAACCGCATTGTCTCAATGCGACCATAGCTACATAGTCCTCATCGAAAAAGATATCTATATCCTCATGCTCCCTCTCTCTCCAGTGGATATACATCCTATCAATGACAAGCTCACAGGGGAGTTAGATCTTGTATTTTCTTTTTTATTTACCTTTTTTTAGGGTGTACACGGGTTGTAGTGAACACAGTCGTGTGTGCATGTGAAAAGACTATTTTCTGCCCACGAACATATGTGGGTTGTACTAGGACAACCCATGTACAGGTAGGGATACCCCTTTTTAAGAGTGTGTGCTCCCCCAAATATTAAAATTAATGCAAGAAAGAAGTATGGAAATGCAGAAGGAGCTAGTTTGTACTTACTTGGTCCGAGCGGAAGTTCGTTTCGTCCTTTGAAGCTCTCATAATCAACTCTTTTAGAAAAGGGGTGTTTTTGTCATTTTTGTCAATTCTCAATTTGCAGTGGTGATAATGAGTTGCCAGCTTCTATTTGTAGACTTTTTTGGCCCTTTTTGTCATTTTTTGGACCCTTTTGTCATTTTTTCTGCCTTGAAAATCATTTAGTATGGTTCTTGAGTTTCTCATTGGATGTTACAATACATTTTACTTTTGGTTTGGAGAATTTTTTCAGAGATGGGTTACTTTTGAAGGTCCTTTGGTAAAAGTCATTTTTCCAACTTTTTGCATTTAAGTTAGGATTCCACCTCCACTTTCTACATCTTGTTGTATTTTCCTCTTTACCATAGGATAGATCCCACCGAATTGCAACACGGAGCCATCACTCTTGCTTTATAAGTGTCATAATTTAGTGGTAGAGCCTTCCTTAACATGGATTCCCTAGGTAGATCCTGGTTGCATTTTGGTGTCCATGTCATCATTAATGAATTTAGGCTCGGAAGTCTTTGTTAGTATTGTCTTGATTATGAGTTTGAGCCTCATATGTATGATATGTCATCACTCTTGACCTCACC
>JASDQU010013984.1:62039-76953 GCA_032191745.1 Picea mariana | reverse complement strand
ATTTGGTAAGGTAAAAAGAGTTTTATATCCGGCAAGTCATTGTTATTAGTGATAGTATCATGAGATTGTTTGGCATTATATTTTGAAGTCTCGTTCCGCAATGATATGTAGAGTTGTTTATATTTTGATCATGTGTCACCTTAGTGCATTAGGTGATGTTATTAATATCTTATTTTTAAATGAAAAGAAAAAATAAAATTTTCCTATTGTACTTCGCTATTCGTAGATGTAACGAAGGGGCCGTTACATTATGTCTCACCATATGATGTGTTCAATCTTTATGTTTGATTCATGTTTTATTATAAAATCTAACCTACTAATTAATATATGAGATGCATATTTGTAGTTCTTCATTTGTATTTTTGTGAATGTATGTCATCCTTGGGAAGAGACTTGTAGTCGAGGAGCAACTGAATGTGAAAGGATCGACACAGGATGTGGAGTTTAAGGTAGCGTTACCGAATCTTTTCATCTCGTATTTCTTTTATGAATGTGGGGTATTGTCAGGGTAGTCTAAAGAGTATGAGACTTTTAGATGGTCAACTCTGCCTACATTTTGAACCCTAGTGTATTCCATAGGGGGGTTTTCTCGCTATAGGAGAATTGGCAACCATATTGGGGAAGCCTCTAGGGTTTTTAGGGGATAGTTTTTGGGTGTTTAAATTGGTTTGATTACCTTTTTTGAGTTTTCTATAAGTTTCTGAGTCTTTAATGGATTCTGGTCTACCATACCAGTACTTTGTGCCTTGTCATCATTAACTGTTAGTTTTATATTTGAGAAGTTACAGAGGTGTACGCGGCCTATAGTGGGTCTGCACGCGTACATATGCGCCCTACCTTTGGACAGCCTGCGTACATACGCAGGCTGCTTAAGTGTTAGTTGCATGCCTGTGTCAAGAAAGTCTTTCTTCAAGAAGAGGCAGGCAACCTCTTCCCTGATTGAAGTCATACTTCTTAGGGGTTTTCTTGATTTATTCATGGTCTCTGTTGTTATAGTATTTATCTTGGGTTTGACGTTAGTTAGCTTTTTCGTTTAAAGATTTCTTGTGTTTTCTTTGTAAGGGTTTGAGATGGGTTTGTGAGGCTTTTTTTATCAGCTTGTTTAAGTATAGTCAATGACTCCCTGCGATCCGTAGTAGACCAGAATTTAATTTTTGGTCTCGTCTTGTCTTCACTTTTTCCCTTTTACTTGCTTTAGAAGAAAAGAAAAAGAAGTTATTTCAAGTTTCTTATTTTGAAGCATAAAAAATAAAAAAAATCATTTATTTGCTTGGTTAAGTAGTTAGGTTAGTTGTTTTACTTGTCAGGAAAAAGAGTTCTTTATTAAGTTCTTTACTGAATGCTTAGAGCACTAAGTAGCTCATAGTCGAGTGAAATCTTGTTTTGGGTTTTTATTTTAAAAGATCTTAGAAAAAGTAGTTAAGAAAAGTTGGTTAAAGGGTTAAAATTTGCAAATCTTTATTTGTCAAAAAGAAGTAGTTTGCTTTCAGTTTCATTTTATGCTCTTCTCTTTCATCTCAAATACACCAATGGTTTGATTTCTATTTCCTTGACTTAAAAAAATCCACTTTAAGTTAACGCTTAATTAAAATTTATTAGACTTTATGTTTGTAGGGTCGAACAACTAGTCTAGGATAGAGCCTTGATTTAGGTTGGAGAGGAAACTCTTAAAGGCTATAAAAACAAACATAGGAGTCTGTGCTAGGAAATGTCAAAAGTCTAGTAAACATGAAATTTATCTGGGACCCCCCTCTAACACAAGGGATAAAAATGAATTCGTGTGCAGAAAGGTAGCGGAGATAACCCCTCCAAAGTCGGACCAAGCATAGTGGGGAACTCATATAGAGGTCTTGTCTTGGGATTCTGTCGGTCGCATTTTACACGGAGCTTCATGGGTCTCAAAACTATTCAAGGTCCTCATTCATCTTCAAGAACACTTTCTTTTGATACCCTCGATAGGTTTCAGGATCGATACCTTGCTCATTACAGTCCACCCAATTGTCAACTGTACCCACTTGGTGACTATTCGTGAGCTGGCAACGTAGTTGCCTTTATTTTAGGTACTTACACAGGTGACTGGAGGGTTATACTATGGTACCTAGGGTAGACATTGGACCACTCTTTGTAGAGTATACCTAGAGGATGCTTCAGTTTTCGATTTTCACTTGCACTGGTAAGTTGCTCTAGTGTTGGTTGGTGTAACTGTTCTTCCAACTAGTCAGTGTTTGCTTGCTTTATCTCATAAGATATTTTCTAGTGTGTGTTGGTTTTCAAGGTTATTAAAAGACCTAGTGTGTCTTTGATCTTCTCAAAAAGTGTAATATCAAGAGCTCTGTCGGTCGTGAAGGCTTCTTGTCCTGCCACCAGTTAATTTGGAGCCACACCCGCCACCGCTAAGGCAAAGACTAGACCAGTAAGGGTCTTTTGAGGTGACCTGGCCGTAGGAAACTATACTTGAGCCATCCCCAATCAGAGGAGCCTACCATTTATGGCCTTGGAGTGAAATATCTTGGTCCATTTACTTCTCCGATCACTAACTTGACTGTGCCTGTCATGGTACAAGTTGTCCCCAAGGGTAAATCATCACGAGCATCAAATAGTCTTGTAGGTAGCGATGGAAGCAAATGATGCTACTTCGTATGGGAGTCCTCATACTCCCTCAATGAATTCCACCATAGGGGGCGTTCCGCCTCTTAAATCACCTTTGTAGGTACAGACCACTATGGTCTCAATCGCCTCTACCTCGGGCAGTGATGTGAATCCATCTATGGCGGCGATCACTGCTCCGTTCACACAGAGTGCGAAGAGCATTCCATTTTTATATGGGATGCCTATCTTTGATACGAACTGGGTCCTCTCCTACTCTACCCTACAGACCATGGGTCTGGGGGTAGGGATCTCAAATGTTCCTCTGCAAGGGTCCATGGGGAAACTTCAGCCCTCTATAATGTTTTCCCTTACGGCGAGGGTCATATACCTTCATCGTTCCCCTCACTTGGCGGTGCTTCTCAGCAGCGCGTCTGGCTGAACATGAACTACAACTTTCCTGGAGCAGGTAGTCAAGGACATTCTTCCAACACCATGCAGGTGGGTTTTTTTTCGTTCTCTTTGTTTGATGCGTTTGGTAACAATGCATTCTCGTCAGTTGCCATATTGCTTGGGGGAAAACTTGGTTTTGGAATAAAAAATGCTATGTAGGGTACTATTCCTTTACAGGGAGAAAATACCTCACAAGGACCTTGAAATCCGTGGCATGCCGACCAGGGGAAACCCCTTCCATGTTCAATGGAACCTCGGGCAAGGCTCTGTACCTATACCTGTCAAATCCGCAAGGGGAAACCCTTTCCATAATACTTGTAGCACAACGTCAAGAGAAATCCCTTCCTAGCCCTCAACGTCCAATTACGGGAGTCATTCAATGACATATCAACAAGCGCAGTATCCATACATCGGCCATGACCATGGTATTTATCAGAACCCTGGTCAACACCCTAACCTTTCCTAGCAACCTGGTGCCAGTCAAACCCCAGGCTCCTTTTTCTCTATACATAGTCAACAACCCAAGCTACTGTTTCTGGCAACATTACCTTTTTTAGACTTGACAAGGTTATTAAATGACCCATTCTATCACGATCCACATTGGTCTCCCATGCCAACGAATATTCCCTCGGACATTCTAACGTTCAAAGGTAAGCCTAGTGAAGATCCAGGTGATCATGTGACCACCTTTCACTTATGGTCCCTGTACAACTCGTTGAGATACGACTTCGTCCAGTTGCATCTGTTTCAACACACTCTTATCAGGAGTGCCGCAAAATGGTACATCGAGATCGACTGCTCAAGATAATCTACTTTTGGTGAATTGGCAATGGTTTTTCTGAACCATTTTCAATTACCTGTGAGATACGATGTCAACACTGAATTAATGGCCAACTTTGAGAAAACAAAGGATGACCATATCTTGGATCACATATGAGAATGGTGATGTAGAAGAGTTTGATAAAGGTACTAATCCCACCGGCTTTCCTACTGGAGTGGTTCATTAAGTCTTTGGTCCCTCAGTTATCCAAGGATGTTGCAACGTCGGGAGTGTTTTCCGAGGAAGAGGTGATAATGAGAGCTCAACATCTTGAACTAATATACTCTTACTCAAGTCAACTCTACGAAGCATTTCCAGATGCACCATGTTATATCCTTGACAAGACCAGACAAAAGTATCGACCACATGGTGATGGTATCGTTGGTTCATCACAAGTGAAGTCCACTAATACGTTGTCAAATCAATTACAAAAATTGTCAATATAGCATATAGTGGCTAGCCAAACTTCTAGCTCAACTGCTCCCCCTACTAAAACATCAGGCATACACAGTGTGCAGTCAACGAACCTGAAGATCAACCAATAGTCTGTTGGCAAGAAAAAACAATGAAATAAGGGTAAGGGGGATAAGAAACCCACTAACAATGATGGCAGGGGCAACATAGAGAGAAGAAAGTTGAAGTATCTGTGTAAGCTTTGCACTAAAGACCACCCTAATCACATGTGTCCTCAACTCGTAGAGGCCCAAATGTTATTGGCGCAGTAGCAGCCTGCGGTGTTAACGAACCCATTTCCTCATGGGAAAAATTTAACTCAAGCCTCTGCGAATGTGGATGGTTTGAGTCAGGGACCCCCTTCATCGTCTAGTAATCCCTCAACCTCGAATGTTTATATGTTGAAAGGTGATGCCTACATAGGAACTAGGACACACAATTACGGAATACCAAACATTGCTAAAAAGGGTAAAGAAGCCAAAAACCCATCTGTTCCACTCCAGATCGAGAAGACGTTGGGTGAAACAATGAAATTCATCTCAAAATGGGTGTTCAAGATAGATTCCCACAATCCAAATGCAAGGGCCTCCCAGGACTGCTCTGTGGTGGAGGATTTTTCACAAACCCCTTGCACAATGTCTTCTTTGGAAGTCCTCCAAAGGTGCCCTTCACAGAGAAAGGCTCTGTTAGATGCCTTAGGATCTGTTGTGACCTATAATCCAAGAACGATCATGCCTGATATGACCGACTTGAAACCTCATCTCCCATACCACATCGTGTTTCAGATAGTACTGGCTTACACCATTAAAACTTTTACCTGGAATATTTTTCATACGGTGGTTGATGAGGGTGCCTCGACATGTGTGATGTTGTTGGCATATTGAAAGGCCATTGGCCAACCTATTTTGTATCTGTCACCTACTCTTCTTACTTCCTTCTATGGTCACTCATTCAGACCACATGGAATAATTCCTTCTTTCACCATGCATCTAGGAGGAAATACTGTGTTCATTGAAGTTGAAGTGATTGATGCGCGTCTCAACTATAATCTCTCGTTAGGAAGGAATTGGACCTATGCTATGCATGTAGTGGTTACCACAATTTTTCGGGTCTTATTGTTTCCACATGAGGGTTGGATCATGTCCATTGATTAGTTGTCTTTCTCCCATCCTGACCCTTCATCTGGGGCATCCACGGTCCCGATGATTGATAATCCACAGCCTTGCATCTTCAATGTAGGGGTTGGTTTGTGCTCACCTTTGATGGGTACTTTCGATTACCTGCCTCCATTTGGCGATGTCAAATTAATATCGATTATCCCCGACCAGCCTAAGGATGAAATCTTTCAAGTGTCGTCATTCCACATGACTTACTTTAATGATCCGTGCACTCTTCCTTCCCCATCGGCCACGTTGGAAGGGACAAACCATCATGGCATGGCCATGCCCTTGTCCGTGGCAGAGGTTGCGTACTCTATAGTCCAACAAGCTTCCACCGATCCTGATCTCACTCACGCACAAGAGTTAGATCCAGTTCTTGAGCCTATTTGGGCTCAATATTCCCTCGCCACTACCGATTATTTAGACTTGGTCTTTCCCTCAGACGAGGCAATTATCGAGCAAATGACTGGTCCAGACAAACCCTGGGATGATCTCCATCATAGCTCTTATTTTCTCCTGAAGTTAAGAAGAATTGATGCGGGTGAATTCGTGTTGACTATAATTGGAGATAGGTCTTATCCTATCAATCCTTTGGCTACACACATAGTTTACATAGAAGGTAATATGGAAACCATTGCTGAAAATATACCTATCGATATCTCCAAAACCCCTGGTGTCATGGAGAATGTCTTCGTCAAAGTAGACTTCTCCCTTGAGGAGATTCGAATCTACACAGATTTATCTAAGGAATTCTGCGATGTTTTTTCCTAGTCTTATGAGGAAATGTCAGGCATTGATCCAAGAATCATTGAACATGAAATAACGATGTATCCTTATGCTAATTCAATCCAACAGAATCTTCATTTAGTAAATCCTAATAAAGTAGCAACTATTAAGGCTAAAGTATAGAAACTATTCAAAGTCGGTTTCATCTACCCCATGCAATTGACTCAATGGGTGTCAAATCTCATTCCGGTCAACAAAAAGAAGCAAACGATTGGCGTATGTATGAAATTCCATGATTTGAATAAGGCTTGTCCAAAGGATAATTTACCCACCCCATTCATCGACCAGATTATCGATGAATGCCCAGGCTGTGAGGTCTTTTCTTTCATGGATGGTTTTTCAGGATACAATCAGATACAAATTAAGCCCAAAGACCATCATAAAACATATTTTATCTATCCATGTGGTACATTCTCTTATCGGAAGATTCCTTTTGGCCTCAAGAATGTTGGAGCCACCTTTCAGTGAGCCATGTCTTTTTATTTCCACGATCTCAAACACATAGTCGAGGCTTATATCGATGATTTAGCATCACGATCTCATAAGAGAGTTGATCATCCCACTCACCTCTGACTTATCTTTGAGCGATGTCGCTACTATCGAATTCGATTCAATCCAAACAAACGCATATCTTGGGTGATGTCAGGTCATCTTCTATGTTTCATAGTTTCGACAATAGGGATCATGGTCGACCATCTAAAGGTTGAGACGATAGTTCAGTTGCCTCCCCCATGCACAGTTCCTCAGCTTCTGAGTTTACACGGAAAATCCAATTTTCTTCGGTGTTTTATCACAAACTATGTCGAGATCACTAAAGGTTTCATGTGTTTACTGAAGAAGGATGTGCCTTTCCATTGGGATGAAACTACTCGACGCTCTTTCGAAGCGTTGAAGTGCACCCTCACATTTTCCCCTTTGCTTCAGCCACCCAATTATAATAAAGATTTCTTATTGTATTTGGCCGCAGCAGAGTCGACCATCGGTATCGTATTGGTTCAAGAGGATGATTTGTTTGAAGAACATGTCATCAATTACCTGAGACAAGGCCTGGTTGGACCAGAACTAAACTAATCCCATGTTGAAAATCTTTGATTGGCTGCAGTACATGTTGTCCAGTAGTTCTATCCTTATATCTTGTTTCGCAAGACCACTGTCATTGCCATTGTGAATCTATTCTAATATGTGTTGACACGACGTGTAATCGGAAGAAATATCAATAGATGGATTTTTATCCTCCAGGAATTTGACTTGGATTTTGTTTCTGTGAAATCTAAGAAGTCATTGGTCTTTGCATAACTTATCTTGGAACTTCCGATCGAGTCAGGTGATGTTACTCTTGAAGAATCACCAATTAAAGGAGATCTTTGACTAATTTCATCTTTAGACCCCTGGTATGGAGATATACTAGTCTATCTCCAGACTTTGAAGTTCCCTACCTCTGCTTCTCAAGATGAGCATCGACGTATACACCATCACGAAAAAAACTATCTCATTCTCAATGACACCTTGTATCGTCGAGGTGTAGATTGCATCCTCCGTCGATGTCTCACTCATGAAGAAGTGAAACTCGTGCTTAACGAATTCCACACTGGAGCATGTGGTTTTCTTTTGTCTAGGTTGGAAACAACCCAAATGATTCTATGATTCAGCTACTTTTGGTTGAAATTAATCAAGGATTGTGTTGAATCAGTCAAGAAGTGCCACCCATGTCAGATCTTCTCTCGGAAGATGAGGGCACACCTCGCTCCTATGTTTCTCTTCATTACAGTTGGCCCCTTCACCAAGTGGGGGATTGATTGTACTACATTCCACCCCCCTTCATCCAGGGGGAACCATTATGTTATCATAGTAGTATAATAATTCACGAAGTGGGTCAAAGCTATGCCAATGTTCAAATATGATGGCGTGACAACAACTCTCTTTTTTTTCAATCAGATAACAGAAAGGTTTGACATCTCAAAGGAGATTTTCACTAACCATGGCAGTCACTTTCAGAACAAAATGATGTCTGAGTTAACATAAAATATCGGGCTTAGGCAAGATTATTCATCACCCTACTACCCAAAAGAGAATGGTCAGGTGGAAGCGGTGAATAAGTCCCTCAAGACTATTATGTAGTGAACGATCAATTCGGCCAAGGCAAATTGGCATTTCATGTTATACTCGACATTGTGGGCCTACCAAACGTCTATAAAGACTACAACTGGTTTTTCACCTTTTCAACTCGTTTACAGGATGGAATCAGTCTTGCATATAGAATGTCATATCCCATCTCCTAAATTGGTAGTATAGTTATTTCCATACACTTCATCGCTTGAGGAACGCTTATTATATCTCGAGCAGCTCTATGAGAAATTTCGTGACGCAACCTTGGCTAATGAGGCTCACAAGAAAAAATTCAAGTGTCAGTATGATCAGACCGTTCATCCTTGAATTTTCTCTGAAGGCGACCTTGTCCTTGTCTATGACAAAGATAAGGATCCCCTGGGGGCAGGCAAGTTCAAACCCATGTGGTTCAGGCCTTTCATCCTGAAGGAGGTACTAAAGAAGGGTGTTTATCGTCTAGTTGACTTCAAAGGGAAATCTTTAGTGGAGCCTACAAATGGGCTCTACCTCAAGAAATATTACTCGTAGGTGGGTCACCTTGGGTGACTTCCTTTACATATGTATAGTTCTTATACAATTTAGTTTTTGTCTTTTTGTTTTGTGGACGTGCCACTTTTTATGCCATTTTTTTTATTGTGGCAAATGTTAAGTGAATCAGAGATGTTCGTTGGGTATCTAGATGGTGCCAGCTGACACACTTGGATGTTTTCTTCCACATCTTGGGTGATCTTCACACCTCAAGGCTAGTTGCTATCTTCTGGAGGTATATTTCTAGGTGACGCCACAAACAATGTCGCCAAGTACAACACAGTAATAGAGTTTATTTGTGACGCTTTGTCGCATGGTATCTCTCACCTCTGGGTCTACTTAGATGCACAACTAGTTGTGTCCCAATTAAATGGGGTTTACCACGCTTATGATCCTACTATACGCCGATGATTCCTTAGGGTACATATCTTAGAACGATGCTTTGATTACATTATTCATATCCATGTTCCTAGGAGATTGAATCAAATCACAGATACTCTAGCTAATCATGTATTAGATTGGAATATTGCACACACATACACAAGTACATACATTGTAAAAATTTGATCCATATGACATAAAAAGATGTAAATCCACATATACATATCGAAATTATCAAAGTACATAAGTGGGTGATAGTTCCTCAAAAAATAATATGTCCATCATACGTCACAAGGCTTATGCCCTCAAAAATACACAAAAGAGTGCTCTCGGCATGTAAGTATTCCTGGCTAAGCACGGGGCCTGTTGGCCCTGCCATAGTGAATGACGACATTTTCCAAACACCAGAAAAGATGGACACAGGTCTATGGCACCCCAACCACATGAGGCTGCATAGATGGCGACCAGATCCTCGATCTTGGCCATGGGCACTATACAAGTGAGCATGGTTAGGTTCCGCTTTGCCTGTCTCAACACTCTCTCAGCCTCTCCGACTGGAGGTCCCCCTGATTTTGATGCTAGTCCGGAGGTCGTTGTTGGTGCTTCCTCTGGTCGAGGATTCCGCCTGCTCCTCGCAAAATCTATTGGACGCACTGGTCCCACATTTGTACATAACAGATACATAGTTGTCAGGTACTCTAATACACATAAAAATGATATATATAAAAAGAAATTAAAAATTAAATAACATTTAAGAAAAAACATACCCATCTCTCCTCACTCAGCTATGGGAGGTAAGGGCATGTCCAGGTCCCTAGAAAAGTTGATCCCGGTGTAGGGGTAGTTCTCTATCCCTGGAATATTTCATGCCCACCAGTCAAAAAAGGTGTCATCAAAGGCCTCTATGGTCCTTCCGCCCCCCTTTCATGGCAGCAATGTCGCCCATCTACACACTGTTGGGGCGGAGGCCACATGCCCCCACACTATCTCTTGAGGGCTGAGACTTGGTACCCTCTCAAAAAGAATCAACATAGAATAGTGTCGAACTCGAAGTTTTTGTTTTTTTGCCCATGACACTCAGTGAGTTGTCTCTTCATGCAGTCTAGCATGGTCGTACTCCAGTTGAATATTCATGAATTCAAGAACTATACTTCACAATGCATGTGCACTCGAGAATCATGATGTAAAGACACGGATCCAGTGATCTGCCCAATGAGTAAAACTATCACTTTTAGTGATAAGTTGGAAATATTTTGGATCGACACCTGAGAACCTACCTTCTCAGTTCCAGCTTCGCAATGTAGTCCGATCAACTTGAAAATGTTATGAGGCCCAGGGGGGAAAGTATGCAATTGGACTAGTTCTCCTCTCCTCGTAAGGCCAATCATAAAGTAAATGTCTTCATTCGTTGGAGTCAACTACTGCCCCTCCAACATAAACGCCTTAGCATCAGGGTGCTAGTAATCCACCAAGGCATTCAGCAGCCTAGGTTATGCCCTCATGAATGGACACCGAAAGAACTTCCACAAACCACATTGTCCCAATGCGACCATAGCTGCATAGTCCTCATCGAAAACGATATATATATCCTCATGCTCCCTCTCTCTCCAGTGGATATACATCCTATCAATGACAAGCTCATAGGGGAGTTATATCTTGTATTTTCTTTTTTATTTACCTTTTTTTAGGGTGTACACGGGTTGTAGTGAGCACAGTCGTGTGTGCATGCGGAAAGACTATTTTCTTCCTGCGAACATATGCGGGTTGTACTTGGACAACCTGTGTACAGGTAGGGATGCCCCTTTTTAAGAGTGTGTGCCCCCCCAAATATTAAAATTAGTGCAAGAAAGAAGTATGGAAATGTAGAAGGAGCTAGTTTGTACTTACTTGGTCCGAGTGGAAGTTTGTTTTGTCCTTTGAAGCTCTCGGAATCAACTCTTTTAGAAAAGGGGTGTTTTTGTCATTTTTGTCAATTCTCAATTTGCAGTGGTGACAATGAGTTGCCAGCTTCTATTTGTAGACTTTTATGGCCCTTTTTGTCATTTTTTGGACCCTTTTGTCATTTTTCTGCCTTGAAAATCATTTAGTATGGTTCTTGAGTTTCTCATTGGATGTTACAATACAATTTACTTTTGGTTTGGAGAATTTTTTTAGAGATGGGCTACTTTTGAAGGTCCTTTGGTAAAAGTCATTTTTCCAACTTTTTGCATTTAAGTTAGGATTCCACCTCCACTTTCTACATCTTGTTGTATTTTCCTCTTTACCATAGGATCGATCCCACCGAATTGCAACACAGATCTATCACTCTTGCTTTATAAGTGTCATAATTTAGTGGTAGAGCCTTCCTTTACATGGATTCCCTAGGTAGATCCTGGTTTCATTTTGGTGTCCATGTCATCATTAATGAATTTAGGCTTGGAAGTCTTTGTTAGTATTGGCTTGATTATGAGTTTGAGCCTCATATGTATGATATATCATCACTCTTGACCTCACCCTCGTGACTCCCAGAAAATGAGTCTTCATTAAGCCCTTTTTAGAATCTATAAAAATGAAAAGATTGTCGAGTGATCTTGTTTCCCTTCACACTCGCCAAACTAAAACTTGAAGGCATGTCTGTCCGGAGGTAGTTTACCCCTTTTTCAGTTCAAATGGTCAATTTTATGAACAAAGGTATACTCTAGGAACTTCAATTTACTAGAAGAGTATTCTCAAGTATAAGTTTAACCCTTTTCTGGGCCTGAGGGACTAAATTTATGAAAAAGGAACCACCACGGAGTCCATAGTTAAGCTCTTTTCAGACTCCCTAAAATTGAAAACATTTTCGAGTGACCTTGTTCCTTCACACTCGTTAAATTGGTCTAGAAGAACATCCCCTAACGGAGTCCATAGTTAAGCTCTTTTCAGACTCCTTAAAATTGAAAAGATCGTCGAGTGACCTTGCTCTTTCACACTCATTAACTGGTTCAGAAAAAGATCTACTGGCATGAGTTTACCCCTTTTTTGGCCTATAGATTAAGGAGGGAAAAGGTATACCTCGGGAGATTCATCTCAACGGGAGAGTTCTCCTCAAAAAATTTCACTTTTTCGGGCTAAGGGGACTAAATCTAGAAAAAGGTTGTGAGTCCATAGTTAAGATCTTTTCAGACTCCTTAAAATTGAAAAGATTTCCGAGTGATGTTGTATTTTTCACAATCGTTAAAATGGTTTTGAATAGATGTTTTTTCGGTGCTATTTTACCCCTTTTTCGAACCGACTAGACTACCTTCGAAAAAGATACTCCAGCGAAGTCTTATTTTATGTTTTTTCAAACTCTCTAAAAATGAAAAACCATTGAGCTTACCTTCTCTGGCATCGTTAAAATTACATTGAAGGGCGTTATCATTGTTTCCTATTAATCACATTTGTAGCCCTACGTCTTTGTCCTAATGTCAGCTCCATGTTTCTCTCAACTGAACCTTTGAAGCATGCCTTATACACAAGCGTTGTAGCACTTCGTCCTGACACCTTGACCCATGGAGGAATTTTCCTGAGTGTCTTTTTCCTACACATCTCTCCTTGCTCTGAGCATTAGTATGTTCCTTGCGATTGAAACTAGTATGCTTGCGACACGCGTTCCTCCTTTGTAATGTAGCATTCTTTTATTCCTTTTCAAGCTCTTTCAAAATATTGAAAAAGAAAAAAAAATCAAATATACCCCAAAAGGAGGATGGAAAAAGTATTTTTCGTTTTATGGCAGCACAATGAGTCTCCCTTAGACAAAGCACATCCTTTCATTTTTTCTTCAATATTTGGGATTTAATATGACCTTAGGAAATTGTTCTCGCTACATAGAGTCGTGTCCTCCTCGGTTTGGTTATTCTTCTAAACATATGGAGAGTTTGTGTTGCCTCTTGCATCGTGAAATTATGTCAATGTCATGCTTCCTGAGTCTCATCATTTGTCGTTCTATTGTCCAAGGGAATTCTTACCCAACTTGAGTCGGCCTCTCTACAGTTTGTCTTTTTCCCTCATGCTCGGCCATCTTGAAAACCCAATCAAGTCCTGGTTCGAAATAACTAAAGTTCTTTTCTTGATCATCGAGATCCTCTTGTTTGTTCCCAATGAGTTGTTGAAGACCTCTAGGTAGTGAAGTCATACACTCACATTACACTCCTACCCGAGTTTTGAATATCTTGAATTTTTTGCTCAATCTCTAAGGCCTCATATCCGGCCATCAGGCATCATTAGCTTCTTGAATATGGATACTATACATGTATATCTTTGATTTTGGGATGTAGATCCATTGTGTATTGTTAGTGGCTACACTTTATATATTTATATGACATGGATCTGCAATGTATTTGATTGACATCCATAATTTATTTCATCCTAAGCATGGGTATGCCTGCCTCGGTGAGACAATTATTATATTTGCAGATGGAACCTCCTGAACTCTGGTCCCGAGCTCACTCACTTCATACGTTGGTGAAGATTTGTAATGTATTTTGGCCATCAAATGCTCTTCTGACCTCACACATTAGGGGGCATCTATTATAACCCTAAATTGCACATACATGCATACCTGGCATCATGCCATCTTACTTGTTATCTTTGCCAAGCCATCACTGAGCAACTCTTCTTAGAAACCATATTTTTGAAGATGTATGCACCCTGCACCACTACTTACCACGTACACACGCTTGTTGCACCACTACATATTGCATACATACGCTAGTTTCACCATTACAGCCTGCGTATACCAAAAAATGTTGCAAAAAATTAAAAGTTGCAAGGAATTTGTTGAGATTACGAGCTATTGGGCAGTTTCCCAACTGTTCCACCGCCTATAGCCGGTCACCCTCATGAATAACCATCCTTTTGTCTTAGAAAAGGATGTGTTGGGGTCTCATTCCTAAGTTAAGCATAAGAATAGTGAAACTTTGCCCATTTCACTTTCCCCCCTTGCCCCATAAATTTGTAGCCACATTGTGAGTTTTGAGCCAGAATTCCCTATTCTTGCCTTTTTCCTCCATTGCAAGCCTAATCCATTCCCTAGAGAGAGATTAAGAGGAGAAATATATGTGGAAGCAATTGGATCTTGGTGAAGAGGAGCTCGGACCAGGTTCAAGGAGAAATTGCCGATCTCATTGTAAGTAAACTTTGTGATTCTAATAGAAGAAATACTTTTTCTGTCCCTCCATACGATGTGTTCAATCTTTATGTTTGATTCATGTTTTATTATGACATTTAACCTACTAATTCATATATGAGATGCATGTTCATAGTTCTTCGTTTGTCTTTTAGTGAATGTAGGTCAGCCTTGGGAGGAGACTTATAGTCGAGGAGAAACTGAACGTGAAAGGATCGACATCTAACTCGGAGTTTAAGGTAGAGTTACGAGATCTTTTCATCTCGTATTTATTTTATGAATGTGGGGTATTGTCGGGGTAGTCTAAAGAGTAGGATAATTTTATATGGTTATCTTTGCCTACATTTTGAACCCTAGTGTAGTCCATAGGGGGCTTTTCTCGCTATAGCACTTTGGTGGTGGCAAGTTAACAATTACTGCAATCTTTGCAGGATCTACTAGTAAACCTTGTTTGCATACTATATGGCTCAATAGTATCCCAAATGGTGTTCTGAATATACATTTCTTGATGTT
>JASDQU010013984.1:4287-21363 GCA_032191745.1 Picea mariana | reverse complement strand
CCTCTTGCAATACCTCTTACTTATAATGTTAAGACCCAACAAAACATAATACATAAATACCTTTCTCTCTCACTTTTACATCACATCAATCCATCTCATCTCATATGGTTGCACTATCCCTCTTCCAAACTCTCTAAATAATACATTCTCATCCTTCCACCTAGGTGTACTCTCACTCTGCTATTCTCATTCTAAATCCCAAACCTCCCCAATTATTTTTAACTCAATATTTTTTTTTTCTACCACACAAGAATTAACAAAATACATATATGATCTATTATACCTAGTTCCATAATTGCTTTCCCTTGTCCTCTCGTTGGCTACAACAATGAGGTATCCCCTTGTTCTTCTATGCATTCTCTTTTACTTATCTTTCTATTAGTTGTCAAAATCAACATTTGCTAACATTAAAAAGGTCCCATGCCTTAACACACTTTTATCAAGTCGAATGAAGCCTTGTTCCTATTGGGAGTTTTTTTGGGCTAGCTTAGATTTCCCAATATCAACTCTAGCCACTTATTACCTGGTAGCACCCAATATTACCTAGTTCTCCCCTTGTCTTCTTCCTCTCCTAGTGTTCCATGCTCTCCTACATACTCTTCCTCTTTTCCTAGTCCTTCAAATGCTTGGGGAAAGTATTGCCTCTCCTCCTTAGCTCTTCTTCCTTACACCCCTTTTTCTCCATTTTTTTTGTTCATAATATCGATGGGTCCCTTATAGGTCATTATCTCAAGAAAGACCCTACTTGAGATAAACTCTACCTAGTTAGGATCAACTATCACTTCTTTGGTCAATTTTCTAAGATGTCCCCCTTAATGGTCACATTCCATAGCTTGCAACTATGGAGCCCCTCCCAATGGTGACATAATATCTTCCTTTGATCCTCTCTCCTACACTAGTACCATTGGTATTTTTCACCTCTACGCTTGCATTGAACTTAGGTTGATGCATGTCGCCTCCTACGCTTGCATAAAATACCCCGTTGATGTATGCCACCTCTCATTCGTGTACTAAATCTAGGCTATCAGTTGTTGTTTTTGTTCTTTTGATGACTCTATATTACTAGTTTCTGATGCCTATTATGCTCACACTCTCCAGATTATCGTATGTCACATGGGACTCATGCTATGTCCTTGACTAGTGTATGGTGCCTTAATAACTATAGAAATCCTATAACAATGAATGTCATTTGTTACACTCACCTTAATTCCAAGTTGCCATATGTTACATTTATTATTGTGATAACCCTATATTAGAGTGTGCTTCCTCTCTTGCTCATGTTCACTCTTAGTCAGTTTATGTCAACTCACGCCTTTTTCCAATGTCATGCCAGTGTCATCAACTTCTTTCTCTTCATTCCTTTGTTAGAACTACCCTAACACCACAACCTCCCATATTTACCTTTTCATCTATCCTCCATCCTTTCCATAAGAGATCATGTTTCTAATCCTACCTCACTTGTGGTAAGATGCCAACCTCTATGATGTAGGTATCTATCTAAACATGTTCTTGCATTGCTCATTGCTCATTCTTGGAAATGAAAGTATGTATTAGTCTACCCCCTGTATATTGAACATATTCATGATGTACCCAAAATTTTGGACCTCATTATTATTGTCCTTTTTGTATGCTCCAACAATTGTGCAAGTGACATCCACAAGTCTCTTCCTATTATATTAGTAATATTCCTCTTATTATTATCAAGGAAGGAGTTGATAACTAGCCCTTATATACACTATGCCTAAATTATCAAGGCATCAAATAACATTATGTTTTTACAAGAATATATGAGTCAATGTCATAACGACCCTTTAGGTTCGTAAGAGTTTCCAATTCTTCAAGGTGTTAAGAGCCATTATTTACCAAATCATTCAGAACATAGAATAAAATTGACCAATAGCTTATACATAGGTGATGAAAGATATTTTACAACCTTTTCATAAATCACAACCTTTTTACCGATGGTGTCTTCATGGGTTCAAAACCTTACTTTACAAACCTAACAATATTTCTACCTTTAAACATTCTCATGAACCCTTGGGTTTACCATTACTCCTTGTGGGTCATAAATTTCCACTCACCAAATTCATACAAATTGAAATTTTTGTCACTTGCACAAGCCTATATTACATCACAAATATATGAATTCAACTTGGAGTATACCTTTTCCCTTTCAAGTTGATGATCCCCATCAACTTTGGGACTCAATGTCTCTTCATTAAATTCTCCTTCTAATGATGATGGCATAGATATCTTCAAATGATTCACATATACATTGGAATATTTTCCCATATGTGGTGACCAATCCAAGCAAATAGATTTTATTCATTCTTATCCAAAATCCTAAAATATCATTTTAAACCTTTCATTGGTGGGTGCAACCACACTTGATCTAACTTAGGAGGTATGTGTTTTTCAATGCTTATCATGCCTCTTTTCATAACTTGATTGAGATTCCATCAAGGTTGCTTATACCTACACATGTTCGTGGATTTTTCTTTTTAACGAAGTTCACATATTTTCCCATTGATCAATTTTCTTCATTGTTCCACTTTGAGAGCTAAAATTTCAAGTTAAAGTGAGTACAATAAAATATGAGAAAGTCTTAGGTGGAGGATTTGAGGTGAGAAATGAATTGTGCAATTAACAATGATATATATATATATATATATATATGACAAACAATCTTCCCAAATATTGGGATGTTATAGCCTCACAACAAATGAACCAATGTTTGATTTATATCCTTGGGATACCCATGCAATTGTAAATAAAGGAGACACTTCTCTTCAACTTATATCCATTATCATATAGAGTGTGGATTAAAAGTTTCTTGAGAATCTATTATATCTACTACACATGATAGATGTAGATATTCCAAAATGCACCTTTACATGAGTGAAGAAGATAATTACATCTTGTTTTCATGTTTCAACATGGTATAAAAACTACCATAATATTTAGTCTTGTTTACTCTAAAATGTATATCGACTTTACAGCTTCAAGCTTCCCACATGAGCTTATTCTTGGATCTCCTTTCTAAACAACAAAATTATGAAATTTATACTTTAATCCTCCTTCAAGCCTACAATCATCTCAAAGACTTGAGACGTGCATATCTATACAAGTTTTGTAAGATTTTAACCATTTGCCAAAATTTGAGCTAGATGTAGGTAATCCCTTATATTCTTCAAGTACATAAGAGTTTAACTTTAGAGCTATGGTCAAATAAAAACCAAGAGGTCTTAAAGGAAATTGACCATGTGGTTTTGTATATATTTATCATACTTGATTACCGAATCAAAATGTTGTGGGATACCATTCACATGAAGTCTAGGCTTTGTTGTGACTTGGATCAATTGACACGGATTATAAAAGCTTATGATTTGAGTGAATTTGTTTTTTGTTTTCCCAACAAATAAAATTCATGTAGTACTTCAATGCCTAAACTCTGATGTACAATTCCTTATCTTATTTGGGGTATATTATTATTGCACCAACAAAAGTTTCAAGTGTTATGTTATCCAACTCCTTCATTGTATCAAAGGTTCCCCCATTATGTATCATGCGACATTTTCTTTGATTTCAAATGAAATTGCAAGTTTCATTAGATTTAATATTGATGCATTACAATTCTTTCATGTCAAAGCTTCAGTTACTTGGTTTTCAATTGCAATGAATTGAAAGGTTCTACTTGCCTTTTCTAATGTGCATTGAAGAGACACGTCATTCCTAAATAATTTGCTAACCCCATGAATTACCTTGGTTCAAATAAATTATCTAGGATCAACCAATTTACAATGAATTTTATATTTCTTAGGTCAATACAAAATTCACATCCTCTAACTAAAAAATTCATACACAACAATAATTGTTTTCCAAGCTCGTATTTCTTCATGTTGGCTTACAATTAATTGTGTTGAAGGGTTAAAAATATCATTTCCAAATGTTTCAAATGATCTTCTCAAATCTTGCTAAAATTCAAAATATCATTCAAGGAGGCTACAATAAAGGTGTTCAAGAAATGGTCTTAAGATATCATCCATCAATCTTAGAAGTGTTGTCATAGTATTGTGTAATATAAATTTCATAATGACTCACTCATGAAATCCATGTGTTTTTTTGAAAGTAATATTCCAAATTATTCTTTGTGTATATTGTCATATTGGTATCCTTATTTCTAATCCAACTTCATGATAACACATGCTTCCAATACTTGGTTGATTAGTGCCTTGATTATTTGTAGGGGATATATATATATACTATAATCTTGTTCAATCTAAAATATCTACACATTTTCTCTAACATCCATCTTTCAATAGAAATGTCGGCTACAATTGTGGACCTACACACCTGCTACACTTGTGGACCTGCACACCTACTACACTTGTCATCAATGAATTACTTCCTATCTTGTTGAATGCCAAGGTCACCATCCCACTCAGGAAAAATCGCTATCCTAAGTTGTTTTTAAAAAGAACTTCTTGCATCTTGTTGAGAAAGTAGAGACATTGTAATATGCCATTACCATATTACAATGTAATATGGCATTACCATATTACAATGTAATATGTCATTACCATATTACAATGTAATATGGTAATCCCATATTACATTGTAATATGGCATTATCGTATTACAATGTAATATGGTAATGCCATATTACAATGTAATATGGCATTACCATATTACAATGTAATATGGCATTACCATATTACATTGTAATATGGTATACCATATTACAATGTAATATGGTAATACCATATCCCGTGTAATTTTTTTTTTTAAACTTAAAGGATGCGTCGCAATATCAACGATAGTTCGTCAGAAACCAATTTTTATTTTGAACAACCTTGGTAATAGAGATGACAGTTCATCGCAATTTTCCACGGTTTTTCATCGCACATACAACATCTACGTCATAAGTTTTGTCTTGGCATAAATTTCCGTCGCTATTGCCACATTTTTTGTCGCTATTTGCCACGGTTTTGCATCGCACATACAACATCTGTGTCGTAAGTTTTTGTCTTGGCATAAATTTTCATCACTATTGCCACGCTTTTGCGTCGCAATTTTCCATGGTTTTGTGTCTCACATACAACATTTGCGTCATAATTTTTTGTCTTGGCATAAATTTTCATCGCTATTGCCATGCTTTTGCGCTGCAATTTGCCACAGTTTTGCGTCACACATACAACATCTACGTCGTAAGTTTTTGTCTTGGCATAATTTTTTGTCGCTATTGCCACGCTTTTGTGTCACAACTTTCCACATTTTTTTTACATTTCCATCTTGATGGTGATGACACGTGGAGAGCTAATTTCGTCATTGTTTCCACAAACAACTGGCTCGTGGATATAGCGACGAAAAAAAGTCTTGTCTTTCGTGGAAATTGCGATGGATAAGTGTGGCAATATCAACGAAAAACCGTCGCAAATTTGGTCATATGTACTAGTGTTAAAGTGTTTCCCCAATAAGTAATGTCTAAACTTTTGCAATGCGTAGACCATAGCTAGGCCTTCTCTCTCTGTAGTGTTATAGTTCTACTACGATTCTGATATTTTCCTACTCGCAAATGATATTGGATGATCCAAGTCTCCCACTCTTGGTTGTGCCAAGATAGCTCCAAGTGTTATGGTTGATGCATCTACATGCACGTGGAATGTCTTTTCCCAGTCTGGAAATACTAATATTGGTGTGGTGACCATGTTTTCCTTCAGGGTATCCAGACTGTGTTGACACTCATCGTTCCACTGAAACTTTGTATATTTTCTTAGGTATAGTAATATGTGCATACCCTTTGATAAATTTCTTGTATTATCCTATGTGTCAAAACGTTGATCTTAGTTGATGGACTATTTTTGGTGGTGGTAAGTTAACAATTACTGCAATCTTTGCAGGATCTACTAATAACCCTTGTTTTCATACTATTTGGCCAATAGTATCCCAAACGGTGTTCTTAATATGCATTTCTTTATGTTCAATGATATATGGCACTGCCTGCATCTTTCTAACATCAGTCGTAAGACTTCTATATGGTCTTTCAACAAAATATAGACTGTCCAATCGTCCAAGTATACTTCTAGGAATTGATGGATGAATTATTTAAACATGGAAATGACTACTCTGGAGAATATTGTTGGTGCATTCTTTATTCCAAACGGCATGACTGTGTACTGGTAGGATCCCCATTTTGTCGCAAAGGTGGTCTTGTATATGTCTTCCTGTGATATCTTGATCTGATGGTAGCCTGAGAATCCATCAGTAAATGAGTAAGCTTCATGTCCTCCTGCGTTCTCTAACACTTCATATGTGAACGATGTAGGGAATGGGTCATGTAGGAATGCATCGTTCAACTTCCTCAAGTCGACGCATATCCTTATTTCTCCTTGTTTTTTATCCTACACTACCATCAGGCTTATCCATTCTGATTCTTCAACCGGTTCTATGATTCTGGCTTCGAGCATCCTGTCGATCTCATCTTTGAATTTCTTCTTATATATTGGATTTAGTCTATATGGTCGCTATCTGATCGATCTCACTTCATGTTTGAGTGGTATCTTCATTTCTCCTAGCTCTCTGTCTATACCCTTCATTTCTGTAAATGTAGTGGGAAACAAGTCGTTGTATTCACACAATAACTCTGTTATTATTTCCATTGTTTTCTCATCCCAATAGTATCCAATGTTGGCATTTTGGGATGCTCAATTGTGCCAAAGTTGACTTTCTTTACTTTGATCAACACGACAATAAATTAAGATTCTATGGGTGGACCTTCCACTTCTCTTTCTCCTTCTGCTTCTTCAATCTGAATATCACGTGGATCATCTTCATCCAGTGCTTCCTCTTTCACATGGTAACATGACAATAGTTCCTTAACTATCTGCTTGTTCCGATGTTGTTCTTTTGTGTTAATTTCTAATTCTAGTTCTTTGATGAATATCGCTCCTCTTATCTTCTTAAGAGTTGCATCTATGTTGGGGTTCTCATTCTTGAATGAGAAAGTGACTGTAAAGTTTTGTTGCAATGTCATCCATGTCGTATTTCCCTTGCGCAATTCCTGGTCTGTATACGAGTTCGTTGGTATGCCCTATAGGGTGTGTATAAAATGATGAGGCCATTCCTCTAGGGGTTTCATTTTCCACAGCGTTCTACACTTCTCCAAGTGTTTTGTTGGTGCCCCTTGTCCATCATATTTCTGATGCTTGTTTTTTTGTTCTGTGCCAAACCTTATGCATAGTGACCACTTACATTGGTACCAATCTGTGACTGTCTCTTTGTGTGTGCCCCACCATCTTGCAAGTGTGGCCTTGAGTTCTATATCAAGTGCTAACAGTCTCTAATTCTCTAAAAATTTGTCTTCATATTGTTCCAAGAATTTTTCCAAATCGTTTACTCTGTGGAAGCTTGGTGGTTCCCTTACTTCAGTGTCTACCCATGTTAGCGCGCAGTCTATTCATGCACATCTTCTCATGGACACTTCGTGTAACCTTTGTTTCCAGTTCTCTAAATTGATGTCTGAGTCTGTCACACATGAAGTAATGCTCTTACAACTGAGTATCCCATCTGCAATTGGGTTCATGTAACCCTCATCGCGCCCAGTTTTTCTGTACAACTGGTTGATTTCCTCTAAGTCTGGGAAAGTAGGTTCTACAAGCCTCTCCCATTATGATGGATCTAATGGCACAATGACCTTGTATTCTCCTGACTCAAATTTCATTTTTCTGGTCTTCAAGTTGATTATGGCTTGGTTGTCAAACTCCCAATCCAGTCCAAGCGACGTTGGGTAAGGTGTTGTGTCATCCACTACTTCAATTACTTCAAAATCTACTTTAGTGCACACTCCATCTAGGTCTATTGTCACCCCTTTCAGTCTCCCAATTGGTAGAACTCTGTGTTGGTTTCCTAGTTTCAATTGAATAGGTGAATATCCTAATGTGGGCTCTCCCATGCATTGCCATGTCTTCTTTGGTAATACATTAACTTCATATCCTAGATCCAATATGATGTCTCTGTTGGCCCTTGGTTAGGAAAGGAAACAAAGAACAAGGAATAAAAGGTAAAAAGAGAACTTCGCGAGAGACACAGTGACTGTCACTGGGTTGAAGTGAGCAAAAGAGAAGAAAATATGGAGCGAAGTGCGGAAAAGCAAGTTATCAGATGAGAATATTGAGAATGACAGATCAACAAGGAATATGGATCGAGGATGACTCAGGAAGTGGAAAAATCAACCATTTGATGCTTTAGAGGACTGCACGAGAAGGAAGGAAAGACAGGTTGGCGAAGTCCGAAAAAAGTGGATCAAGTTGACCTAGGGTTTTAGACACCTAGGGTTTTGGGTAATTAGGGTTTTGACACCTAGGTTTCGACCTAAAGCTGTCAGGGAGGGACTATAATGTATAAATAGAGGTCAAGAGGACCTAGGTCGGAGAGGTACTAGTGTTGTTCGTTGAGGGATTATTGTACTGTGAGAGAGAGGAGTGCTGAGAGGAGAGCCTTCTGGTATTGTAAGATCTTCAGCTGGGTGCACAGGAAGGTGAGAGACAGAGATAAGAAGAGAGAAGATCTATTGGCCAAAAGAACATATCAGAACTATAAGCTTTATCTTAATATATCATAAGCATAGTTCTATGGATGTAGCCCTAGAGAGAGGGTGAACCACGTATATCTTGTGTTGTGTGAATGATTAATGCTTTGACCTCTGTCATTTTTATACTGTTATTTGCATTACTGTGTTAGATTAAGATCTATAGATGCGCAGAGTAGATCTTGTTGATAAGTGATATATGAATATTGTGATTGTTGTTATACAAGATCCACTTGATATTTCCCTGGTTGTAGACATCTCTGTCCTACAACCCCCTCATCACCACTTCGGATGAGACTGAATCTGCTTCGAAGGTGTTGCCAAAAGGGCCAGTGCTAGGGCTTGTTGGTGCGCTCTTGGAGTGAACCCTAGGTCTACCCCTGTGCCAACAAATGGTTCCATTGTTGGGACAGGAATCTTTTTAAGGGAATGTCAAGGTGGTTCCCATCAAATATAGAGATTTAGAAGTGGATAGAGGATCAAGAGAAGGACTTCGTTGAAGCCCAAAACAAGAACCCTAAACTGAGTACTGAAGATTGGCTACAAAGATACATCTTCATCGAAATTCACGAGATCTTCTTTAGAGGAATCCATCAGGAGCTACACAAGTGGTTGGCTAGGTTAGCTGACACACAGTTTGAGATCAGATCTAGACCTCCTATGGTTTGGACACCGACGTTGATCTAGAAGGTCAAGAGAATTGACAACGTTGTATCCAGAGCAGTAGATCATTGGTTTGATAGTACCATTGGAGGGTATATCACCGATTTTGCTATTGATGGAAAAAAACCGTATAGCCAAGCCGAGAGATACTTTTTCAAAGGACCCAGAGGAACGTTTTTGCACTTTTTGAAGATAAGAATCAAGATTCTCTTGCATGAAAACCACATCTTGAAGATACAATAGATTGGTTGAACCAGAAAAGGCTAATGTTCAAATCTCGGACAGCGACAGTGACACAGAAGCAGGACATACACGCAGTGGGAAAGTATTCTGAGGGGTTCACCTTGAGAACTTGTTTAAGAAAAACTACGGAGAAGAGGGTTTCTACAGCAGAGAAGAGGTATATCTAATCGACAAAGAGCATCCAGATCCCACCAAAATAGAAGAAGGGGAAGTTGAAGAACTGCGCCAAAGTGAGCCAGAAAAATCAGGAACTACATAGACTACTAAAGTAAGTAACGTTAATCCTCCTGTTGTCCCAACAGTACTTAGCAGTCGGAATAGTCAGAACCACCAGAATCTTCAGAGTACTGTTACTAGTAGCTCAACATCTACTCAGACAAGAAGCCTAGTCATCTCTATGGCAGATGAAATGAGACTCCCTATATTTAGAGGAGATGGATCTGAAGATCTAGATTAGCATTGGTTTCTATGTGAAGCCATATGGAACATTAAAAGTATCACCGATGAAGCCATCAAGAGAACCTAGTTCAGCACTACGCTAAGGGACCGCGCATTGAGATGGTACATGAAACTTGTCCAAGGACTGGCACAGCCTAAGCCCCTGAATGAGATCAAGAATGCGCTGATTGCAGAGTTTAAGAAACCTAAGTCGGAGTCACAATGTATTACAGAACTAAAAGAGATTAAACAAAGGGTAGTAGAACCTGTTTGGGAGTTCGACCAAAGATTCAAGACCCTGACAGGCCGATTAACTTTTCAGATCCTCGATGAACAAAACAAAGAATGGTTCATCACTGCGTTGTTACCACACATAAGAGTCCCTCTGATGTAGCAAAAGATTTCATCACAGGAAGAATCTTTGGATATCGCCATGAAGCTTGAATCAACATCGATGGGAGAATCTAGTTCAAGCATTAGTCAGATCATGAGCTAGCCAACTAGTTTGTCTTTACAGGTCGAGGATATGAAGAAAGATAAGGGAAAAGAAAAAAGGGAAGATATCTAGTGTGTAATATGCATATCTGAAGGCCATGATAAGGAACATTGTCCCTTATTTCATGAGTACTTGGCCTCAAGGGCACTGAGCCCCTTGAAGCAAGTTAACCTACCCTGGTGCGATGTATGCAGAAATAGGCATCGCCCAGGTGAATGCTACTACATGCATAAGTATGTTCAGATACCCACAAACTTGTATTGTACATTCTGTAAGCCAGTGGAGCATGGTGATCGAGATTGTATATCTTATGTTCTCATGCATGAAAGGTCGAGAGACATATACAAGATTCAAGGAGAAGTACAACAAGAAGGAAACACTCCGTAGTACAACTCTCTGGGGAGAGGAAACTTCAATTCTCGTGGTAGATACAGAGGAAGAGGAGGAGGAGGAGGTATGGGCCGAAGCCAAGGAAAAATAATATGTTACAACTACGCATAGCCAGGACATTTAGCAAGGGATTGTCAGAATCCTTGTACAACCTGTAGTTACTATAACTCCTTCGAGCATGTCATAGAAGAATGCCCTGTGTTGCTGGCTAAACTTCAGGAAAGACGAGGACCTCAAGAGAACCCACAAGTACAACCGATATATGTTGAACCTCACGGAGAAGACCCTAGAGTCGTTGTTATCACTCGAGGAGGCGTTGCTACAGGAGAAGACAGAGCAGCCCAAGGAAAGATTGAAAATGACCACAGAGTCAGGAAAGCTACAGAAAAGACCTCAATGTGCAATGCTAAGAAAGAAAGACAGATATTCGAGGAGGAAAGAAAAGAGTTCAAAAGAGGTCAAGGATCTTCATCAAAGAGACAACTAGAAATCAAAGAATATGGCATGCCTCAGGTGTTTGATCCATCTGCATCGCCAACAGAAGGGAAAGAGGTAAGCAAACTCATGGAATTTTTGTGCACTTGTGTTAAGATGATTCAAGATAAAGGCATTGTACAATAATTACAAGATTTAATCAAGCAGTATGAGCTAGGAAAGGTAGACCCCTTACTGAATAGGGCAGTGCACCAAATTGGAAAAAGGAGAAGGAAAAATAAATAATTACACTTGAATGCTCAGATAGGATAGTATGAGATAGAATATGTGGTCCTCGAATTAGGGTCGGAGGTCAATGTCATGACGAAGCAGACTTGAGCACTGATGGGAAAACCCAAGATGATATATTCCTCTATAAGGCTTCGCATGGTTAATCAGCAAGTTGTCAGCCCATTTGGATGATTAGAGCATGTCCTAGTGGACATCGATGGAGTAAGAACATTTGCATATTTTGAGGTAATTGAAATTGTTGATGATATCTACCCTTACCCTGCATTGTTAGGAATTGATTGGGCCTTCGATAATTCTACTGTTGTTGATCTAAAGAAAAGATGCATGACATTTGAGAAAGTTGTCCTTAGGGTCATTTCACCTTTAGATCCATATGAGGGTCCATGATATACAGAGCCTATCAGATAATAATACCATGCATTTGAACTGGAAAACATCTACAAATTAGTAGCCAGACAGCAAGATTATATCAACCCTACATCTGACGGGAATCTGATTTGGTGAAGTGACAACACATGTTCATCTGACTCAGAAGAAGTGTTGGAGAATTGGCAGAACCATATGTACAAAGTATCTACAACAAGATGTGCTAGGCTAACTAGAGAAGTTCGTTAGATTGGCACAACAGTGAGTAATCTACCCACATTTGATGGGTTGAACCCTTTAGAGAACTTCTTATCAGAATTTTAGAGAAGTGTACTAACACAACAGAGGTTGTTGGCAATGGATGAGGCCATGAAATCCACACCAACAAGATCATGGGGAATGCACAAGAGAAACATCACAGACTAGACACAATGTCGAACTTTGATGACAGTGTTATTTTTAGCACAAGTAGGAAGCTGCAAAGTAGGATACACAGGTTGAAGTTGCCCAAAGGACCACATACGCAGCTGCAAAGAATCCTGGAGTGACGTTACTAGAGAACAATGGGTACACAGGTTCGTCAATACGATGGATGCCACCCCGATTAACTGGTACCTTCAAGCAGAACCGCGCCTCGTCACTTCAGAATGGGAAGGTATGATCTAGAATTTTATAACCACCTTTTTGTTTGAAAGTGAATTTCCTTCAATAGATCAAGCACTACAGATGGTGATACATAAAGTATTTAATGAGGCATCTGGCCTCCCTCTAGAGAAAGAAGAGGATGAATGGACTGCGCCCCTCCAAAAACTGCAAATATGCTACAACATTAATGACGATGAAGATGATGATCCAAGGAAGGTGAATATCGCAGAAATAGAAGGCCAGAGAGATGTGGAAGGACCAGAAGTTGAACTTCCATTCATTGGACAGCTGATAAAGATAAAGAAAGTAAATATTGGGACAGAGGAGACACCAAATCTTGCCAATGTCGGAGATTACTGGGACGCTGCTACCATTGACAAAATCACAGAATTATTGCACGAGTATCAGGACTTGTTCCCGACCAAGTTCACTGATATGAAGGGTATCAAAGGACCTATGGGAGAGATGAGAATACCTTTGAAACCATATGAAAATCCATTCAAGAAAAGACCCTACATATTGAACCCAAAATATAAGGAAAAAGTGAAGATTGAGATCGACAGAATGATGGAAGCAAGGATTATTGAACCTATCGAGGAGTCGGAGTGGATTGGCCCCATGGTAGTGCAAGATAAGAAGACAGGTGAGATTAGGATTTACGTAGATCTCAGGAATCTGAATGATGATTTTCTACATGATCCTTTCCCTACACCATTCACAGACGAAGTGTTGGATAACGTGGGAGGCCAGGATGTATAATCTTTTACAGATGGGTTTTCAGGATACCATCAGATCTGCATCGCCAAGGAGGACCACCATAAGACTATGTTTGCCACAGAGTGGGGATCCTACCAATATACATTAATTCCATTTGGATTGAAGAATTCCCCAGCCATCTTTTCCAGGGTGGTGGTTGAAGCGTTCAAAGAATTTTTGCACAAGTTTTTAGAAGCATACTTTGATGACTAGACTGTTTTTAGTTTGTTTAAAAATCATATTGAATGTCTAA
Organism: Picea mariana; assembly: GCA_032191745.1. NCBI lineage: Eukaryota > Viridiplantae > Streptophyta > Pinopsida > Pinales > Pinaceae > Picea > Picea mariana. Next base: position 7,800 of record JASDQU010013984.1, on the reverse strand, counting down.
GGCTAATACTGGATAAATGTAGGCAGTGTCAAATTGATTTGAATTTGAAGAAGTGCATATTCTTCTCACCATTTGGAGTATTATTAGGTCATATTGTATGCAAGCAAGGATTGTTGCTGGATCTATCCAAGATTTCAATTATAGTTGATTTGCCACCACCTACTTCAGTCAAACAACTACGCACTGCACTAGGACATACTGGCTATTACAGGAAATTTATCAAAGGATATGCTCAGATTAATGCGCCAATGGAGAAGTTATTAAAGAAAGACTGCCAGTTCAGTTGAACATAAGAATGCCAGCAGAGCTTCGACACACTGAAACAAAAGATGGTAACTGTGCCTATTCTAGTCTTTCCAGACTAGAGCAAGGAATTTCATGTGCATGTTGAGCATCTTCCATTGCATTAGAAGCAGTACTGGCACAACCTAGAGAAGGGAACATTGATCATCCATTAGCATTTTCCAACAGGAAGTTGTCCACAATTGAAGTTAATTACACCACTACATAGAGAGAGGGACTATCCATGGTGTATGTGTTGCAAACATTATGCCACTACTTGTTAGGAGGACACTTTAAAATGTTCAATGATCACTCTGCACTGAAGTACCTAGTCAACAAGCCAGTGTTGAGGGGGAGAATCTGCAGATGGCTTCTTCTATTTCAAGAGTATTGTTTTGAAATCATAGTTAAGCTAGGAAAAATGAACAAGGGCCCAGACCACCTGTCGAGGTTGGAACATGGCGAAGAACCTACCAGCCTGGAGGATACATTACCAGATGCACAAATTCTCGCCATTAGAAATATTGATGACCACTTCGCAGACATAGTCCAGTTCCTGTCAACAGGAATGGTTCCGAGTGAGTATACAATCTCCCAGAAAAAATAGCTAGTGGTGCGCACTACAGATTTTTCACTGATAGTTGGTCAGCTATATAAAATAGGACCTAATGAGATACTAAGAAAATGCGTTATGGAAATAGAGTGCCCGATGATCCTCACAGAATCTCATGAAGGAATCGCAGGAGGACATTACTCAGGGAAAGCAACTGCGCAGAAGGTTCTGCAAGCTGGCCTTTGGTGGCCTACGTTACACAAAGATTCTAAAGAATATACTATAAATTCTAACCTTGTACAATATCTACTGCAAAATGATATTCAGAAAAGAACAGAAAAGATACAATGGCAAATACAAACATTACATAGAGATTTTTCACCTGGAAACCCAAACCGGGAAAACCAGCATATATTATATTGATACACATTGTGTTACATTGTTTACAATACAATATACATATAGGAGCCAGCGGCATCCAAAACCCTAACCCAATGACCTGGATTAGTTCAAAACCCTAATTCCTTAACCGAAAATAGAAAACCATCGGAAAAAACTATGTGCCGAAAACCACCTAATATCATGTGGTCCCGGAAATATGTCGTCTCGGAAATATGTCGGCCCGACGATAATATGTCGGCCCGAAACCGGCGAAAATATGTCGGCCCAAAAAAAAAAATTCGGGGGCGCTGCCCCCGAACCCCCGCGCAGGGGGCTCCGCCCCTCTGCACCCCTCTTACCCCCCTGCGCGCCCGGCACAGGTACTCAGACACTACTACTCGTGCAAAGAATATAACACATACCCAACATATACCAGAGCATGTGATGTATGCCAGTGAGTTGGAAAACCATCCTAAAGAGATGAGATTCCATTAGCACTGCAAATGACCCTGCAAGCATTTGAAAAATGGTCCATTGACTTCGTGGGACCTATAAACCCACCAGGAAAGCACACAGGAGCAAGGTATATTATCACTATGACATAATACCTGACTAGATGGGTCGAAGCAAGAGAAGCCAAGGACTGTAGTGCAACTATAGCTGCGCGTTTTATATTTGATGACATAATAACCAAGTTTGGATGCCCTAAGGTCCTTATTAGTGATCAAGGTACACACTTCATCAATAAGATAGTTGAATCCCTGACTGAAGAATTTGCAGTCCACCATCAGAAGAGTACACCTTACCATCCACAAGCAAACAGAACGGTTGAAGCATTCAAAAAGATCTTGGAGACAGCATTGAAAAATATTTGTAGCATGAACAGGGATGAATGGGATTTAAGAGTATCAACAGTACTCTGGGATTATAGAACCACTTGCAAGAAATTGACAACACGGACCCCTTTCAAGTTGGTTTATGGTCTTGAAGTTGTTGTCCTGATGGAGTACTTGGTACCGAGCTTAAGAACTATTGCATTTAAAGACATGGATGATATTGGCGTTGTTCATGAGAGGCTAGCACAGTTAGTCAAACTAGAAGAACATAGATTCATTGCAGGCTTCCATCAGCAAGTTCAGAAGGAACAAGAAAAGGCCTACCACGACAGGCACATCAATAAAAAGATATTCAGGCAAGGTGATTTAGTACTGGTATATGACAGTAATTTTATCAAACACCCTAGGAAGTTCAGAACGCATTGGATTGGACCATATGAGATCGCCTATGTCACAGAAGGAGGAGTTGTGCAGCTGGAGATGTTGAATGGAGAATGGAAAGAAGGATTGGTGAATGGGAGTCGGATGAAGTTGTACTATGACAACCAACTTCCTCACAGCTCCAAGTAAGAGCATGAGGAAAAGGGTTTAGGTACCAGGTGCAATTGAAATTGGGTACCAAACACAAAAAAGACAGTCTGCACAAGGATGGGAAGGAGGCATAAAGAAGAAACCAAAGGTTGCACTGCGCAGTCCAAAGTCGAAGTAAAACAAAAGGAGCAGATCTGAAGTGCCTCAGGATGAGTCACAAGTGAGTGTTGGGGGCCTGTTGGCCCTTGGTTAGGAAAGGAAACAGAGAAAAAGGAAGAAAAGGTAAAAAACAAACTTCGCAGGAGACACAGTGACTATCACTGGGTCGAAGTGAGCAAAAGAGCAGAAAAGATGGAGCAAAGTGAGGAAAAGCAAGTCGTCGGATGAGGAGATCGAGGATGACATATCAGCAAGGAATATGGATCGAGGATGACTCAGGAAGTGGAAAAATCCACCATTGGATGGTTTAGAACACCGCACGAGAAGGAAGGAAAGACAGGCTAGCGAAGTCTGGAAAAAGTGGATCAAGTTGACCTAGGGTTTTAGACACCTAGGGTTTTGGGTAATTAGGGTTTTGACACCTATGTTTCTCCCTAAAACCATCAGTGAGGGACTATAATGTATAAATTGCTAAGAACCAAATACCAATATAGCATAGAAAAACCTCAGAAAAAGTACTCAACGCCTTGAAAAAGAGATAATTTCAGATAATAAGCCTCTTCGAGGGGGCAACCTCCTTTTACCCCACTTAAATGTTCAAGTATCAGATAATTCAAAATGAAAATGTCTCCTTGGTATATATAGGAGACTAGGAGGTATAATTAAAACTAATGGCCTAAAGCCGACATAAATAAAATAACATTACTAATATAATATGCCCCAATTAAGGGGTAATGAGCCAATATTAGGGCTTAACATGCCCCTCCCCTT
>JASDQU010013983.1:145322-170391 GCA_032191745.1 Picea mariana | reverse complement strand
TAATCAAACTGAAGAGTTCATTTAATGAACTGTGAACAGAAATTAAATGAAAAGAAATAAAATAATGCAAAAGAGGGATGGCGTGGGCTGCCAAAGGTGGCGTATGCAGGGCAAGAAGCCCAGAAATCCCGAGAAGATAAGGACGTTAATGAAAACGCAGAAGGGAGGACGGGAATTTGGTGGAGGATGGAATGTGAGTTGGCTGGGAGGAATAAGGCGGGGATGAGGGGGATGTGCGGGCCATTCGGAGGTGGATGGGCGCAGGAAAAACGATTTTTTTTCCCTTTTGCCAGGAAGCCGAGAGCTGGACTGGGGGGTGTGTGTGCTCAGATAGAGACACAGGACTTATTGGTTGTATCATATTGATCAGGGAGGCACGTGTTGCTGGAGGTTTTGGGATCGGGGGCCAGGATATCCGTATATATCCTGGAGCTAGGACGTTTTCCCTAGTTGGCAGGGTGGACAATAGACTTGGGCAGTTATTTTGTGTTTATGGCAGGTCTGGACTGAGAGCAAGACAACAAGACAGTAGGGAAGCAAAGGAGAAACTGAAATTAGCATCAGATCCAGGTACTTGGTTAAGTTTGTATCTATTTCTTTCTGTTATCATTTCAATATTTATTGAGAATTCTAAGTTGCTGTAGTTGTTGTTATAAAAGTCAATATTATGCTATGATGTTATTGTCTCAGTTAGGAAATAATTTTGCTTATGAATTTGAATGATGTTTAGAAATATAGTAGGTTGTTACATTCAGTGTCATCAGTTGTGACGGGTTCTTGATATCTAGAAGAACACAGTGAGATCATTTTTTCATCCATTTGGCACTGTTATGATATATATTTGAAGCTTGAATATAACTAAGAAAGCCTCACCCACTGAGACAAGGACTGAAGACGTAGGCGAGATTGTCGAACTCCGTTATCAACTTTTGTTGTTTTGGTTTGTTGTTTGTTTGTGCTTGTTTCCATATATGATAACTTATTATGGCTGCTATGATTCTTCTTTAATTCTTCCTCTTTCATTCAATTCCTAAATGGTTAATGGAACACATGATTTAAAAACTCAACCATTGTCATTAAAAGATGTTTTCGGATCAAGTGGTATCAGAGCTAGTTGACAGTTGGTTTTTGAGTTTGCATGTTTACCAGGTAAAAGTACATCTCAAAGTGAGAAAATGGCATCTAAAGAGGGACTTTTTCAAGCTGAGAAGGATTTTTGAAATACTCTATTTTCCATGGCAAAGATGGTGAAAGTGTTGTATGAAGAGTACTTGGAACGAAAGAGATTGGTTCAAGGGAAATATTCAAATAACAACAAAAGTGAATAAGAATTGAAGGAATTGCCTTCTACGCCCGATTCAGAAATCATCTCTAAGGTATGCAATGAAATTCATTCATCAATTTTGCATTGTTCCCATCAAGATGGTTCTTTTGGTGCATTTGAAAAACATACAAGAGGTATAGGTTTGAAATTGTTAACCAAGATGGGTTATGAAGGAAAGGGCCTTGGAAACAAGGGCCAATGTATCATTAATCCCATAGAGGTTGTGGAAAAACCTCATTATTTAGGATTGGCATATGGCGAAGAGGAGATTGGAGAATGCTCCAAAACATTGGAAGCAAGTGATGCTTCAAATGACCAGCTTAAGTCATTGCAGGAACAATTCACAAAAGGTGATGGTGTATCACTTCATGATGGTGATAGTGAATGAAATTCATCTCCAAATAAAAGTGAAGATAAGAAAGAAAGGTATAATGGTGATGGTTGTTCTAAATCTCTTTTTGATTATAAAAAGCATAATCATGTAATCCAAAACTTGTGGAATATGTATCCTTGTACATTTTGTCATTCACCCAAACATTGTGTGGCCAAGTGTTGGAAGAGACAATCTTTGTATAGGAAATTTATGTCGACCAAGAAAGAAAAATGACATAAAGACTCAACTCCGCAACGAAATAAAGAGAAGGGAAAACAAGTTTGGATGTTAAAAAACCACTACACTTATTGCAATAAGGGTGGACATCAAAAGGCTAAATGTTGGAAGCTTAATTTGGAGCTTCATCCAAAGAAGGACAAAATGATTGCGCATGTACTCACAAAGGAAGAGGAATTACCAGTGAAGCAAGAGGAACAACATGAAGGAAAGAAACCAGTCACTTGGCTTTTCCAAAAGTGGATGTCACATATTCATTGTATTTTGCTTCCATTAATGTAATCACACATGTTGTAATGATGGCCTGTTATAACATCATTTTGTACAACATAGTGTTTTGTTTTATCCTTATGAGTATGTAATCAATAAGGTCAATTTTGTAACCTTTTGGAGGACCAAAAGGTATTTAGTGGGGAGGTGTGATCCGAAATGGATCCCGGAACCAAAATGGGTCCAAGAAGGCCTAAAAATCAAAGTACTTGAAATCACTTCAAAACAAACGTGTGTGTAGGCCTTGTCGATACTAACCCAATGCAACTTGAATGGGCTCAAATGGACACTGTATGCGAAATATCTCACAGTCTGTTTGTTTTTCCAAACAGGCAAAATTTTGTTGACTGTACAGTCTGTACAGTGTTGACGTGGCGGTTGACTATATAGGTCATACAACTATATAGGTGACATGGTAGTCATGTGTTGGAATTTGAGTGGACCAGTCATATTGTGACATGTGGCACCATTGCAAGGGTGACATGTGTCACATCCATACAGTCGAGTTGGCATGGGTTGACATGGAAAGGTCCGTACAACACGTGGCAATGACTGGATTGGTAAGGTGTGGCAGATGTGGACAAATCATGTCTTAACACATGGATATTTGATGGTGAATGTGATGGTGCCATGCGGCCTAGTATTGGGTTGCCACATGGCACCCCTCTATTGGTCAGCATATAGCAAACGTTTATGGACTCCGGGGGAACCCGTGACCTCCGGTCCGGGCGAACGACTTGGCAGGGTTGGGATACCAGCCCACCCACAGTGGGTCTTGTTAACCATAGTCGCAATGTTATATTTAAGATGTAATGTGTAATACATCGGTGGAGAATCGGGTTGGGGTTAGGCCCCAGCCCCTAGTGCTCTCGCATGCAACCATATCATATAACCATGTAGCTGTTTGTGTTGGCACGGATGTTAGCCCCAGTGTTCAGCCTCGACGTATATCACATGACCATTACAATATGACCCATTCCTTAGTTTGTTTGGCGCAGATTATAGGTTAGCTTCGGTTGGTTGGGCTATCCCACCAACAAAGGTACATAACTAGGGGTCTAACCATAAAGTGCATGGAAAGGGTAATGTCATGGCTACATGGGCCATAACCATATGACCAGGGCCAGGAATCAAGGGACCAACGCACAACTTATAGCGCTTGGCCACATGGAGCGCGCACATATGCCCAGGGGCCTGGAGAAAAGGAGGTGTGCCTGCATTTTGCCAAATTGTGGCTTTTTGACCATATAATAAAGATTTATTTGATTTTTAGCCAGTTTTGGGAGATTTAGTCCATTTTTTGAGGAGTTGGGGCCCTTTTTGAGGCTAGATCTTGGGGGTAAGTTGAAATTTTGTTGACAACTTCAAGATTATATAAAACAGGGGTTCTTGGCAACCTTAGAGGGATTCAAAATAGGAAAATGCTAAAGAATTGAAAAGCCAAAGCCATTTTTATACAGGGAAGTCATTGAGGAGAGCAACTTTGCGGGCCATTTTCGAGAGCTTTGTTCATCTGTTTTCAGTGTCATCAGTTGTGACGGGTTCTTGAGATCTAGAAGAACACAGCTAGGTCAGTTTATAATCCATTTGGCACTATTATGATATATTTTTTAAGCTTTGTACAGAAATAAGAAAGCCTCACCCACTAAGACAAAGGCCCGGAGACGTAGGTGAGATTGCCTAACTCCGTTATCAACTTTTGTTGTTTTGGTTTGTTGTTTCTTTGTGCTTGTTTCCAGATCTGATATCTTATTATGGTTGCTATGATTCTTCTTTAATTCTTCCTCTTTCATTCAATTCCTAAATGGTTAATGGAACACATGCTTTAAAAACTCAACCATTGTCATTAAAAGATCTTTTTGGATCAAGTTCGCACTACCATTGCACTACCATGATGTCTTCTTTGTGAGAGTGATTGTGTTTTATTCACGAGAGTGATTTCTACTTCATGCTTCTCACTGAAACTAAGCGAGACATTGGTGATAGTGAAAGAAAACAAAGACAGTAATGGACAAGCAAATACAGTGATGGATGGACGATGGTATTCTTCATTGAGCAAGAAGCCACATACCACTCAAAAGGATGTTCTTTGATAATTGTCCATAGATTTACTTGACACAACAAGCATGCCATGCTAAAGGATTAAAGGATGAGATAGGAAAAAACAATGCTAATAAAAAATGTTAACAAAGTAATGTTATCTCTAGAGATAGCATTACTTCACCTCAAAATATGTAAACATTAACTTAGTCATCATTTCTTAAGTTTCAAATGAAATACTTTGCAGATCTTCTCCTTGTGCCTCAGGATGAAGCAAAATAAAGCCTCAAATTAAAAAGTTAGAATAAAATTCAAATCTGAATTTGGAAATAGTATAAAACTCTCCAATTTTTGGTTACTAAGATGGTTCATGTGGGGTTGGTTTCAATGCATAACTAATAGAAGATCTAAAAATCGTTTACTAATATTCCCCGCAGCCCAAAGTGTTGGGACTAATAATACATTATGTTATTGTTCATCCACTAATTCAAGTTATAAATTAGAATGGTGTGACTCTCATCCATTCAAGATATCCCGGGGTCCAAAATCTGATAACATTCCTAAGCAATTGTAGATATGACAAACATATTGTAATTTGAGAAAAAAAATAAACAAAATATGATGAACCTCTAGTGGATCAATCTAGTAGTAACCTTAGGCTTGTCCTTTTCAATGTTACATACAAATTGTGGATTTTTCACTCGGTCATCCAGTATTAATTTATCATTCATCATTTTCTTATAAATTAGATTTTTAATTGTTAAAATTTGTTGTTAATTGAAATTTTTAATTGTTAAAATAAATGTAAAAAAGTTGGTGTTTAAATGTGGATTAGATTAAAGCAATTATATTAATATTTACAAAATTATTAAGTATAATAATATTATAACAATATTTTTATTTTTTTAAATTTTAATATATAATTAGAGTAAATTTATGTTGCATGAGTTTTTGGAACGTGGAAACTTGGATATTGGATACGAGTGTCTAGAACTAGTAGAAGTTTTCTCCAAGAAAGAAATATCAAGTTGGGTACAACAATATTATATATTAAAAAATATATAAAAAATATTTTAGATTAATGATATATTTTAAATTGTATTTCAATAAAATTGAAGGTCACTCTAGGACAACATTGCTCCTACTTTAACAACTACAATATCTAAATTACTAATTTAATTTGTGCTAATAATTATATGAATATATTTAACACAATACCAAAACTTTAACATCCATAAAGATTCTATTAGAAAATGAGAAACTAAATACATATATATAATTTTAACATATTTTTAAAATTAAATTTTACATATATAAACTTCAAACATCTTTGTAATTTTGTAAAAATTACTACTCTTGAAATATGAAAATACAATAAAAATCAATGATATGGTTGGACGATAGCAATAACAACTGGATCAAATGATTAGCAGATTGGGTATTGATTTATTCCATTTTCATGTTTAGTCAAGGCTTGAAGAGAAAAATACATGCATTAAAAAAAATTCATATCAACAACTATAAAGTGAATATTGTTAAGTTTTTTTATTTAAATAATTTTTGAAATAATATTTACGTGTAGTTTAGTCTTTGTTTTATAGTGATATTTTGAATAAATATAATAAAAGTATTTGTAATAAATTATCTGTTTGTAATAATGGAACAAAAACATTTACATTTTAATTTAATAATATCAATGGTACTTATGAATACCAAAAATAAAATTTTAATTTAAATCTCTCTATTTTGCAAACTAGTTCCCAAGCTCTCATTTCCTTCACATTGAAGCTTTCAAAAAACTCTCAAGTTCCTAAAACAGTTCTCAGCATTTCCAAGCTCTCATAACTTGAGTTTTAGAAAAGCTCATGCAACTATGGAGTAAATAATTTACCAATTTATAGGAGAAGAATTTATAAATATAAAAACTATTCCAAAACATCAAAAACAATATATTTAAATATTTGATAATGAAACATGGTATCAAACACAATTTTTGAAAGTACACTTGGTCTAAATTATATGGAATAGATCATTGAAACTTTCAATGTAGAAATTTGAGTTATATAAAAGAAATTCAGAAAGAAAAAAGTGCTAAAAAAAAGTACATGCAAGTATGAAAAGTAGGTTGGAGAGGTTCAAGTGAGTTACAAATAATTTAATTATATTGTTTTTTAATATTATAATTTTTTTATTGTGGAAAAGTTTTCTTAAATTTATTAAGAATTTTGTTGGAAGTTGTAATTTTTATTGACTAATATAAAAATTGACTATGTAATTTTGTCTTTGAAAGTTTTACCCATTTTAAAATATCTCATATTATAGGAATTTAGAAAAAGTTTTATCTCGTTTTAAATTCTACGGTTTTACCTTCACCTGAATGAGTGATTCGATACACTAATAGAAGGTTGTAGGAAAGACTTGGAACACATAATACATCATTGAAATGACCATTATCTACTTGAAGTGTTCCAAACCCTACAACAGTAAGATATCTATCATCGCCAACAAATATTTGTTTGGTGTTACATTCATTAAGAGTAGAAAAGATGGCTTTATCCTTAGCCATATCACAAGATGCTCCAGAATAAAAAAGTCACTCATCAGAAGAAGAAGCAGAAGTTGGGTTGAAGGAGAAACCATAAGAAGAAAGTGAATGTCCATGAGAAGAAGAAGAATAATCAATATTGATGTTGTGCTTCTTCATTGATGCTTCTAAGGCTTCCATATTTTTAAAACATTTGCACTCCACATGACCATATTTCCCACAAAAGTTGCAATGTTTGTGAGTCTTTTTACTTTTGGATTTTTCTCCTTTGTCACCATTAGGAGTAGAAGCTAGCTTAGTAGAAGCTATCTTACAAGGTTTGGGACCCTTGTTTTTCTTGTTATTGTGGCAAGGATGTTGTTTCTTGGGATTCTTGGATTTATCTTTCTGTCGGGCCACTAAGGCTTTGTTGGATGTACCTACAGAGATAATGAATACAAGTGGCACAATTTTATCTTGTTCTCAAATCATAGCATCATAAATAGACTCAAGAGATGGTTCTTTATAAGAACTCCCTAGAAATTCTCTGGTGGCATAAAATGATCTCCATTTATGAGTGGAACAAAAGGAATAACAGACTGAATATAATAACATGGAGATACAGATAACAACAACATATATCCAGTGAACAATAACTTCTATTGAATAAAAAAAATAGGCTAAAATTGTAAAATTGCAGAACTAGAAACAACTTGCTTGAATGGTGGTAGTTATCTCTGAGAAGAGACATGGCTTTCTACACGCATTTGTCTAAGAAGAATGATTACAATGAGGCCCCAGAGGTATTTTTGACATTACTCATGAATGTCAAAACCATAGACTTCCAAAAACCTAACTCTAGGAGGTGAAACACCAAAAGTTATGTGGGCCCCACTAGGTAAGTTGGTACCTCAACTTCTCAAGGTTGTAACTTTTGAATATGACCTTCATTTTAGGTGCATGATAGCCCATTGGAAAGGTATTTTTGAGAACTACACATTATGTCACAAAATTTCGACTCCCTCTACAATTTGACTGTGGAAAGCCAAAAAAACATTGTTTAGGAGCCCAAAACAGCCTTGGAAGTACATAAAGATGTGTTGACATGAAAACTTCCAAAGTAAGTCGGTTGGATTAGGTGGGAGGCCACCATTCTCCACCTAGAAGATGTGTAGGGCTTAGGAAAACCTAGGAAGTGTAGAACCCACAATTACAAAGAAGTATAGAAGAACGTGTTGAACTAAAAAATGTCAAGAGGAGCTAGTTGGAATAGGTGGGTAGCCACCAATATCCACCTGGATCAGTCCTCCCCCTTTAGGAAGAAATGGTCTCCATTGTGTTGAGTGCCTCCATCAAGTGAGGAAACTTATGTTGAATTTGGCCTCGGGTGACCCACTTTCCTTGGTGTAGGAGTTGTCCTGCCTTGACAACCTGGTAAATCTAGATCCTCTGTTGGCGAGTGCCCTTGACCTATGTTTCCACTATCTGTTGGAAAGTTCCCTTGACAGTTAGGGTTGAGCTATGTTTGTGTCAACTGTGCTACGATCTATGAGGTGTCCAATAATGGTGGACAATATGGTCAAAGGAGGTCCACATTGAACATTGGGTGCAAGCCAAGGAAGGGTGGAGTGTTGAGCTCAAAATCATTGTTACCCACAACCTTGGTGATAGTGTAAGGCCCATAGCGAATTGGGTGAAGCTTCTAATGGGCCCCTATAAGGTGCTCTTTCTACAAATGTAAACAGACCTTTTCTCCCACCTGAAACAGGTGCGATACATGGTGTTGATCATGGCATTGCTTGTACTTAGCATTGGCTTTATGAAAAATATCATGGACCTATTGGCGGATGTGTTGAATCCACTCAATGAATTTGGTGGCTTTGTCGGCCTCATAATGAACATGGGAATATTTTTTCTGTGTGGTTGCAATAGGTAGTGCAACATCAATGGTACCCAAGGGTTGGAATCCCATCCCTACCTGAAATGGGCTATGGACGGTGGAGCTATGGAGAGTCATTTTGTAGTTGTGTTGAACATAGGGAAGACTATCATCCCATGTACGCGGATGCTTAGAGTTGTACATGCATAGTATGTGCATAATCATCAGATTGACGACCTCTTTATGGCCATCGGTTTGGGGGTGGAAAGCAGTGGATTTAGTGAGCTTGGTTTCCAACAATGACCAGAAACTCAACCAAAATGTGTTGAGGAACCTGATGTCTCGATCTGAGGTGATGGTCTATGGTATCCCAAAATGGACCACACCAATTCGAAGAAAATTTTGGTAGTATTTGTTGTTTTGACACTCTTCTTTCAGGCTATGATAATGGCCATCTTCGAAAACTGATCAACCACCACAAATATATGATCATTGTCGTGCTTGGTGGACAGAAGGCCAGACATGTAATCCATCGAGATGGATTCCCAAGGCCTCTCAGGAGTAGGAAGAGGGGTGTATAAGCCTTGCTTCTTGATGGCTGGCTTGGAAATGGTACATGCAGTGCAAGATCCAATATACTTGTTGACGTCTTGTTGAATTTTTGTCTAATAAAAATGTTTTTGTAGAACAGCCACAGTTTTCTCCATGCTAAAATGTCCTACCATCCGACTGTAGTGACCTCCCAATTATTCCAACTGGATCCTCTTGATTTTACTTCTTTGTAATTGTGGGTTCTACACTTTTGGTGTTGTCTGAAGCCCTACACATCTTCCAGGTGGAGACTAGTGGCCGCCCACCTAATCAAAATGGCTTACTTTGGAAGTTTTCATGTCATCACATGTTTATGTACTTCCAGGGCCGTTTTGGTCCTCTAAACAATGTTTGTTTTGCTTGTCATAGTCAAATTGTAGATGGAGTCAAAGTTTGACGGCATAATGTGTATTTCTAGAAAATACCTTTCCAACAGGATATCACGCATCTAAAACGGAGGTCATATGCAAAAGTTACGACCCTGGTAAGTTGAGGTACCAACTTGCCCATCGAGGCCCACTTAACATTTGGTGTTTCACCTCCTAGGGTTAGGTTTTTGGATGTATAGGGTTTTTTCATTCATGAGTAATGTTAAAAAGGCCTCTGGAGCCTCATTGTAATCATTCTTCTCAGACGGATGCACATAGCAAGCCACATCTCTTCTCAGAGATGGCTATGACCATTTGAACAAGTTGTTTCCAATTCTGCAGTTTTACAGTTTCAGCCAATTTTATTTATTCAATAGAAGTTATTGTTCACTGGATATCTATTGTTGTTCTCTGTATCTCTGTGTTATTGTATTCAGTCTGTTATTCCTTTCATTTTGCTCATAAATATGGATCATAAAAGGTACACATAAAAACAGAATATGCACTACCAATCTTAGCAAGAATAACATATATGCATCGGTCTTCCTTCATATCTATTTTGCAGTCTATACATAAAATTCTAAGTGTTTTTAACTTAGATAAATAATATTTAATGCAAGAAAAATCATTGGGACTTAAATTCATTAACAAACTTTCTAGCTGGTGGGCTCGAATAATATTGTATTTACCAAACACGGCTTGAAGTTTTTCCCAAGCTTCATTGGTGGCATTAATTCCTTGAAGGTGAAACCTTAAATAAGAAGAGATGAACATTTTGATTATTTCACATGTTTCATCAATATTATTATCCCATTTGACTTTATTTTCATTGTCAGTGGGTTCTTATTCATTTCCCAAGGTAATAGAGTACAATATTTTACTTCTTAGTACATCCTCCATATGAAATTTCCATGAGAAGTAGTTGGTATTGGTAAGAAAAATATCACTAGGATTTAAAAGCTAAAATTGATGGTCTGAATGGAAAGCTCTCGAAAAAATAGGTTGTTTAAAAAAACGGCATTGAAAACATACTTCATCTGTGAAAGTTATGCTCTTTTGAAAAATGCATAAATGATAATCAAAGAGCCATCTGGCAAATAGAAGTTGATCCACATGGTGATGCTCCTCCTTTTCTAACATTGTATATAAGCTTGTTTTTAAATAAGTTACGTATGAAGTGATCCACTTTTATAGAATAACTGAGAATCACTTTTACAATGAAGTTACTTTGTAAATTAAAGTTGCATGCAAAAGGAGTAACTAAAAAGAATATTAAAACTACTTATAGTGATTCACTTTTATATATTAAGTGAAATGTGTTTTACAATGAATACATGATTTTTTTCAAAAAAGTAACGAAAAAGGGACTTGAACTCGAGACCTCTTACTTAATAAAGAAACTTTCAACCAATTGAGCTAATGAAAAACACATCATAATCTTAAGAATGAGGATGGGGGTTGTTGTTCGTGTTGTGGAAGACTACCTTGAAGTGTGATCCAGGTGGATATTGGTGGCCACCCACCTATTCCACTTGGACCCCCACCATTGCTTCTTTCAGTTTTTTAGTTTCCACATAGTTTACTATTTTTAGCAGTTTTTCGGGTATTGAATGTTCGAAGCCGTTTTGAGTCCCTAAACGACGTTTTTTGGGGAAAAAGGGGAGTAACATGAATCAAAGTTTGATTTTTCTCACCCAAAATTTGTAGTCCTCAGATATATCTTTTTAACGAGGTATGTAACGCATCAAACGGAGATCACATGCCAAAGTTACGTCCCCGTGAAGTTGATGTACCAACTTACCCAAACGGGGCCCATAGTCTTGGCGTTTCATCTCCTAGGGTTAGGTCTTTGAATGTTTAGGGCTTTCCATTGTTTCTCAATAATAATAGGCCTTCGAGCCTCATTGTAACATAGTTCAGAGGCCAATAGCCACCACATCTCTTCTCAGAGATAAGCTACTAGTGCCCTAGCTAGTTTATTTCCATTCTATCTGTAAGCATATTTCAGTGATTTGTTATTAATGAAATGAAGTCTTATTTCCGTTGCATCTCTGCGTTTATGTGTATTTCTGTATTTCATTGTGTTCCTACATAAATCAAGATCAAAGTGCATGTGAAAAAAATAACTTTTTTTCATGTGTTCTCACACAAAAAAAAATTGTTTCTCAACAAGGGGTTAGATCTTTGTCAACATACTTGGAAATTGCAAATTTTCTCTCTGTTTTTTAATTACCAAGATCGCACAGAGTGCACGACAAAGAGCATACGCAGACAAGAAAACATTTTTCACTATATTTTTGAGTTGCTAAGATCACACAAAGTGCGGGGCAAAGAGAATACACAAACTGAAAAGAGTAGCAACCTGAAAAAAATAAATAGAAAACCGAAATATTATCTCTGTAAAAAAATTTAAAGGGTGTATTTAGAATTTATACCTCCAGATCTAACTAAAATGGCCATATCTTGGGAAAACAAAAACTTTTTTGAGTGAAATGAAAAGTGTTTCTTATTGAAATAAGCACTCATGACACAACGAAACAAACCTATTGGCTCAAAAATGTATGGAAATAATAAGAACTGGAGATGTGGAAACACAGCCTCAATATGTCGATCTATAATGAGAACAACACTTCAAATGGCCTCTGATACCATGTTCGAAAACATCGGGTATTCCAATAGAGGATGAAGACCTTCAGTAACCACTCACACAACCAAATCAAAGATCAAGACATTGATATTTTTATGTGGTAAAACCCTCATGGGGAAACATCCACAACCCCAACAAATGTGGCCACTTGAGACAATTTATTAATGCAAAAGAAAAATATTACAATAGAGTTTATTGTTAACTTTTTAATCCCGACACCTAGGTAAATTGATTTTTGATTATTTCTGTTAGAATTAGTAGCTCGGAGGTACTTCTGCATTGGCGGTGCCCAGCATGCGGAAGTAACCAAGCACACTTTCTTCCTCATGACTTTATAATGAGTTTTTATAAAGTAACTTTATAAAGTGATTTTATAAAGTTGGGTCCTTTTATTTTTAAATGTAAAAGTGACTTTATGATGTTATGGGTCACTTTAGTGACTTAAGTGACCTCAAAAAATCATTAATTCATGACCGTTGATCTCATGAGGAAAATATCTAATCTTGACCTTCAATCTCATTGGAAGACTAAGGGTTAGGGAAGTTACATTTCGAAATTGCTTAAAGGCATCTCGTGAGGGAGAGAGAGAGCACACATTGTGAGGAGACTGAGAGGGAAGGTAAATAGGTATGTTTCCCAAGAGATATTGCTTGCTTGGAGGAAGAGATACAACAAAGGGGGTTTGACACACATCCCTAGGAGAGGGATTGGAATGCAACCAAGAACATTTGCAACTTTTATTGCAGTTCGTAAAAAAACTTTGTAAGTTGTCCATACAGCAAAGAAGGGGCATTGAAATCGAGGTTTTGAGTCTACAACAGGTTGGCATGATTTCCTATGCAAATTTGTTGAGTTTTTTTGTTCTATTAYGTACAGTTTCTTTTGGCACAAATTTCTATGTTTTGGCATATTTATTACGGACAAGAGGTAGAGTATTTGTTTGTCATTGATGGCAAGCTCAACCTGATGATGACGAACAAGAGAAAGTGGMAAGACCAGTAGCGCAATGATGATGGCATGGCAAGATCAGAAGTGTAAGCTCAGGAGGAAGAGCAACAATGATCGTTGGATCACCCATCCCAAATTCTTGATGCACGTTAGATCTGAATTAAGATAGGAGGAGCGAGCAAAAGAGGAGAATAGATCTCAAGCATCAGATCTGAGCGGAAAGACTGATCATCGTCAGATCCAAAAGAAGGAGAATGATCTTTAAGTAGAAGATGAAGCGGGATTACGAAGTCCCGAAAGTAGGAGGACCATTGATCCAAGAAGGAAACGTGGCAAAAGATCAAGGCACGATAAAAACTATGTTTTGGAGTTTCGTAGATCGGGAAATCCAAAAGGAGGAGGTGCTTTAACCTCTCAAACTTGCGATATGCAAAATCGCAATAAACAATAATGATCGTTGGATGCAGACTACACGTGGCAAGAGGTCATATTTTCACTGACTAGAAAGTCAAAGGAAGGAGGAGATCTATCCTTTGAAATCGTGAAATGCGAAACTGCGATTCAATATGAGTCATTGATCAAGGGAGAGCATGGACTTTTGATCTGGCTCCATTTCGGAGTTTCAGATACTGGGATTTGGGTAAGTCAAGGAGACTCACAGCAAAATAGCAATGTGCCTTTTGGTGCAGCCTGTGGTTACCACCGATGGTCACGTGAGGGGAAGAGGCTAGCAATGCTAAGCTCAATTTCAGAGTTTTGGTGATCGCGACATGGAGAGTGGAGATTCCTCATCACAAGATTCATGAAATCGCGAGTCGCTAAAGCGCTTTATGGATAACCACTTGGTTACAGCAATGGGCACATGAAGGAAGGAGCTTGCAAATTGCAAGGCTCCATTTCTTGATCGGGAGTTGGAAGAGTTAGAGTGACTCGCAACAAAATTCATGAAATGCGAAATTTCATAGCGCCTGTTGGTGTAGTCGGTGGTCATAGTCGGTGGTCATGAAAAGGGAAGGTACTAAATGCTAAGCCCTATTTTTTAGATATCGCGACATGGAAAGTCGAGAAGCCTCACCACAAGATATCCGAAATGTGAAATGCGAAATTACTTTCTGATTAGCCTGTGGTCACAGCCAGTGGACACATGGGATAAACGCGAGATCTTGCGGATGTAATCCAACGGTGCTAGTTATTTGGGAATATGATCGAAGGGCCATTGTTTCTTTTCATTATTAACTGTTCATTTACAATTCAGTTAGTTGAATTGAATCATGATTCTTGAATGGTTGGCGATTTAGTTGCTGAGGCATTTTAGCCAAAGGAGATTCGAGGTGTAACTAAAGAAGTTGGTGGGGATAAAAAGAGATATGCAATGACTATGTACAGTTAGTTGTTCTGACTGAAAAATGAAGAAAACTAGGAGAAAGAAAAATCATAGAATGCACAGTGTGAGATCAAACTCAGAAATGATAAACAGAAGATGAATAGAGAAGAAGAATAATGAAGCAGAGAAGAATTACATAATAGATGAGAAGTGGTAAGAATTGATATATCTGTATTGTTGGTTATACATTCATTTATTTTATAATCAGGGAGGTTGGGTGGTGCTACGGAGGATTTTGGTCCTCTGATATTCAAGTTTGTGCTTGAATATTGGAAGTTGTATCTTCTATCTAGTTGTGGCTAGAAAAACAAGCTGGCAGGGTGGTGCTCGGGAAAACACAGAGTTTTTTGTATGGAAGTTGGTGCTTGTACAAGTGGAATTAGGTGCTTCCATCCAATCATCGTTGGAACACTCAGAAAGTTGGTGCTTCCTTCTAGTGGGTTCTAGAGAAACTAGAGAGTTTGTGCTCTCAACAAGTTGAAGCTTGTAAAACAGAGGTAGTAGCCTCACATTGAGTTGGTTCTCAAAGATAGATGATGTATAGAATTTAAAAGACGGCCTATCATTCAAAGAAGAAGAGGTTTTCTCCCTTTATGGGTTTCCTCGTGAAAATATTTCTCTGTGTATATCTTATGTGTGACTGATATTCATTATTTATGTTGTTCATATCTTGTATAATATTGATGGTCACTTGAAAGAGATTAAAAATTATTTCAATAGTCATAAATTGTTTAAGCACAATAACAACTGATCCCCCCCCCCCTCTCAGTTGTCTTAGTAATTTGAAAAATTGGTATCAGAGTGGGTTCCTTTTACTTAAAGGTAGATCTGTAAGCTTAAACATGACAAGTCATGAAGGGACTTCAGCCAATAAGCCTCCTCTCTTTGATGGAACAAATTTTGCCTTCTGGAAGGTTAGAATGAGAACTTACCTAATGGCCTTAGTTGTTGATGTTTGGGATGTAGTAGAGACTGGATACATAAAGCCTGATGTGCTAGCTTCCAAGGATGATAAGTTATAATTTAGCTTTAATGCTAATGTAATGAATGCTTATCTTGAATGGACTTGCAGAAGATGAGTTTGTAAAGGTGATGCATCTTCAAACTGCCAAAGAAATGTGGGATAAACTTATTAACAGTTATGAAGAAAATGAGAAAGTAAAAGATGCCAAACTTCAAACATATAGATTGAAATTTGAACAACTAAAGATGAATGAAGATGAAACAGTCAACAAGTATTTTTTAAGAGTTGAAGAGCTTGTGAATTCCATGAACGGTCTTGGTGAGAAAATTGAAGAAACATTTTTAGTTCAAAAGATTTTAAGATCTCTGCTTGATAAATTTAATCCAAAAGTCTCTGCAATAGAAGAAATAAATGATCTTAAAACTCTATCCATTGATCAACTCCTAGGAACTCTAACTGCATATGAAATGAGAATAAGCAAAGATAATTCCATTACTAGAGAAGAATCTTTTAAAGCAAACAAGAATATTGATTCAGAATTAGATGATATTGAGGCAAAATTTGTGAGAAGGTTAAAGAAAGGATCAGGAAAATATCAAGGCAAACACCCTTTCAAATGCTTTAACTGTGGTAAGATAGGTCATTTTGCATCTAAGTCTCCTCACCAGAAAAAGGATCAGAACTTTGATGATGAAAAGAAATACAAATTTAAGAAATATAGTAAAAAGAAAAGTTTGTGTGCAAACAATGACAACTCCTCAGAAGACAAAGATAGTGATTCATCTTGTCAAGACAAAGTGAATGATTTTATGCTTATGGCTACGGGAGATCTTGGTGATGAACATTCAGGAGGTGAAATGGATGACGAAGAAGCTATGGTGGATATGGAAGGTGAATTAATCAGTTCTTTGGAAGAAATTGACAGACTCATATGTAAGAAGAGAAAACAAAAACAGATGTTGATGCAGTTTAAAATGAATGGTAAAAAACCCGATGAAGACTTTTCTCTAATAAAAGTGGAGTTAGAAGAGGCAAAGAAAATAGAATACATTATGAAACAACAGTTATCAGAGAAGAAAGCGAGGTGTGAAGCCTTAGAAGAACAGATAGTAAAAACCAGAAAGGAAATGGAAAATTTTAAGGCGTTGTATCACCAAAATTTGTCAAGTATTAAAGCATCAAAAGGTTTAACCTCCATTCTAAATCAACAAAGGAATCCAAAGTTGAAAGCTGGCTTGGGCTATGAAGAAGGATCAAGTAGTGATCATCCAAGTAATACAGAACCCATCAAGTTTGTCAAATCTACAATCGTTGACAACAATCACTCTACAGAAACAAAGAAAGAAAATGAGTCACCAAGAAAGAATGGAAAAGAATGTACCATAACTGATTAGAGAAACTATCAGCATGGAAGAAATCAACCCGCTCAAAGAAGACAGTCTTTTTCCAGGTACAGAGGATTTTTCTATGGATATTGTTTTTTCTGTTCTAACTTTGGTCACAAAGCTATAACTTGTTCTTTAAGATGTAGATATGAGAAAAACAAGTTATTCAAGGAATAGTTACCTGCCACAACAAAGATTGAGACAACCAAGCAACAAACAATCACAAACTATAAATCATATGATGGTTGGGAGAAGGATGCAGGTGAAACATAAAAACATCTATGAGCATAGCAATCATTATGATCTGTTATTTAGTGAACCAGAATGTTATAACTGCCATAATTATGGACATAAATCTGCAGACTATCGCTTAAAGAACTATAAGCCAAATCTGAATCCTGCTGCTGAAAATTTCAAAGTTTGAAAGAAGAAAGAAGATGACTAGTGTGGATTAGTTTTATCAGCCCAAATACAAAAGAATCCCTGGTATATTGACAGTGGATGTTCCAAACATATGACTGGAGACAAAAGTAAGTTTCTAACTCTAAGTGAAAACAAATCAAGGAATGTAACTTTTTGTTATTGGATAAATCTGTAAGTGCAGACACAAACCGATCTCCCTAGATCAACCTGGATCTAGAACAAAACACACCAAAACATGATGCTTTCCTTAAGTTTTAGATATTGAATTTACTAATAGGAAGGAACAAGTAACATACCTTAGTATCGCTTCCTAGGGTCTTTGTTGCTCCTGCTTCGCTCTGGTACTCTCATGAGGTCAAGACCAAGACAACACAAACCAACCAAAGTGATAGAAATAGCATTAACTCAATAAAAACCTATGTATGTGATCAAGGAATCATACAATAAAACAAAACAAGCTTTATAGGAAAGAATCATATTACTGTATCATATTAAAAGTGAAAGAGAGATTACAACCATGGCCTTGATGTTGTAAGGTCCCTTCCAACTGTCCTTCGTTCCACACACACTTCTTGCTCCAAGGATTCTGAAAGCATAGATCTGATAGCTACTCACAATCTATCTTTACAAAGAAAATCGCAAAGCCACTCCAACCAAGCTAATAATTCTAAGCTCAAGAACAAGCTCATGAACCAATAAAGCTAACCCAAGCTCAAGAACCAACAAAGCTAACTCAAGCTAACTTTCTCCATGAGAACTCCTCTCCTTTTATAAGTTGAAGAGGATAAGGTGAGGAGGTTAGGATGATCCCACTAAATCATGAAAGTGAGTAAGATCCAAACCATTTGGATGCCACCTCACCATAGAAGTTTTTCCTTCTAGAAGATTCGAGAAAACGCTCATTTTTCCCACATGCAGGCATTCTCGCACCTTAGCTATAGAGCAACCTGCGAGGTGTTCGCACCCTAACTATAGTGCAACTTGCGAGAATGGGTCATTCTTGCACCCTGCCTATATAGAAACCTACGAACTTCCTTTTTTATAAGGTTTTTACATAGGAAAATGCAACTTATTTTCTCAGAAAAAGTTCTTCTCCCTTCTCTCTTTAGGAACTCAGGCCACTGACCCCTCTGAAGGCAAAAGATAGGTTTACATCATTAATGATCATAGGGATGACGAAAATAATGTGTAACAGAGAGCCCCCCAAAGTATGAAGTTAGAACATAGTGATAGCTGAAATACTTTGTCGAGTGTGTGTAGGGAACAAGGAATAGTCGGTCGGAAACCTGCCAACAAACAAGGAAATACAGTACAATAATATATCATCACTGAGATAGGCATTCCCATACTCATAATAAAGCATAAATGCCGACATGCAAAGATCCATGTCAAGTAAGACAGGTCATGGCCACCAAACATACACTCTGGATCCATGCCAATATGACTCAAATCTGAACATAGCCACCAAAAATACACTGTGTATCTATGTGTTAAAGACTCAAATTTGAACATAGCCACCAGACATACAATTTGGATCTATGCAACAGTACACAGAATATACTCCAACGCAACCTGGATCTGTCAGAAAATATCCAAGGTCTTCATCTCCGCCACTCTATAGTACGAATCTAACCATGTGAATACATGTGTCGAAGTCGAACATGGTAGAAACCACTTGATTACCGGTCATTAGTGTATATCGTTAACAAGTGTGAGGGAAATCATCATTAATGTCAATAACTCCCAAGGTACTCTGGTACAATCCAACGAATGTGAATCAATGATCTGAGGTCGAACACTCGACGAAATCTCTAGATCAGGGGTCGATAGTGAAAACCCACTGTCGAAAGCGAGGAAACCTGCCATTGAGGTATGTAAATCCCAAGGTACCAAATAGTTTCTAATTCTAATTCCTGGATAATGAGTTGAGGTCGACAAGAAAAGACTCGTCACAGAAGGGCCTTAATGTATCCCACATCAATGACACGAAACAGGTAACAAGATTTGATGTAGATCAGAGTAACAAGTGATTCAAGACTGACTCAGGGATGGCCGATGCAATAGAAGGATTAAAGACTGTAGAAATGGCCGACGCAATAGAAGGTTTTTCGGGTTGAACATCTTTTTGAACAGATTGACGACGCAACAACTATCTTGGAAACACTGACTCAACAACAAGGATCATAGACCAGTTTGTAATCTTATAGGAGTATGATCAAGAGACAAGTGGATTTTCCAACCTAGACACAAAGTGAGTGAAAGGGTGTTATGTTCAAAAGTGACTCTTCCACATAATACAGGTTTAGATACATTTCTTTCCCAAATTTTTCCCCCACCATTTTTGGCGAGTACCTCTTTATTTTTATGCAAGCTTGAGGAGGATAACATATGCTTGTCAATTTAAGCTCATCCTTCGGACGAGTCCCTCGGCGTATGTTTAATGAACCCTAGGAAGGAGTGGTTCGGTCCCATTTGGTCCTTTCGATGTTTGTTTAACGAGTCCAAAGAAAGAAAACTCATGGGTTTTTCATGTTTAGAGAGTCTGAAAAACACTTAAAGAGAACTCGGGTCCCATATGGGCCTTTCAATGTTTTTTTTATGAGTCCAAAGAAAGAAAACTCAAAGGCTTTTCATGATTATAGAGTCTGGAAAAACACTTAAAAGATATAAATTATCTCCCAACAGACGTTTTCTTCAAATACTTTAACGAGCGTGAAAAGAGCAAGGTCGCTCAACAATCTTTTCATGTTTAGAGAGTCTGAAAAGAGCTTAAAGAGGACTCCAGGGGGTTCCTTTTTCGTATAACCTTTACGAGTCCGAAAAAGTGATAAAAGTATACTCGGTTACATTCTCACATATTTACGAGCACGAGAAAGAACAAAGACTAAGCTCGGTAACTTATTCTCATGTATTTATGAGCATGAGAAATAACAAAGACTAAGCTCGGGATTGTTTTCATTTTTACGCAAGCTTTAAAAACAAAACAAAACTATGCTTGGGATAGATTTTAATTTTTACACAAGCTTAAAAACTAAACAAAACTATGTTTGGGCCTGGTTTCATTCTTACACAAGCTTGAACCAAAGGAAACTATGCTTGATGTAGGTGGTTTCATTTTTACACAAGCTTGAACCATAGAAAACTATGCTTGGACTTCCCAACGCATAACACATGGATGGTGGGTACTTAGCCCCCAGCTTAAGAAACTAGCAGTTCAACTTTAGCATGAAGTCCAGAGGCTGAGGAAAATGCCCCCCAAGCTTCATTTCATCCATCTGCAAAGGAGAATGAAATGAAGCTTCAAATACTAGATGAAGGACTTGACTCAAATAGAGAGGGGGAAAACTATTCATTTTTTAACGAGCTTGACATAGAAACAAGAACTATGCTCGTAACCTCTGTTTCATTTTTTAACAAGGTTGCCTCAAAGACGCAAAAACTGTCCTGGTAACTCGCTTCTTGATCATGGATTCCAAGAGGACAAGGCTCCAGAATGGCACCATGTTAAGGGACAAAACTAGGTCATGGCTTCCAAGAGGTCTTCACTGGAAGGAAGAAATACACTTTGGAAGGACCCCATGTCGAGGGTCGCGACAGGAGTTAAGAGATCAGGCTCTAACAACCCTATCGAAGAGATTATCATGTCAACTACTGGATCTAAATCATCAAAAGTTGAAGACATGGGTGACAACGCCACATAATTGACCTGTGGTGGGGATGATACTGTCTGCATACAAGAATCATTCAGGGAGGCAATCTAGGTGGGGTCAATGAATAAAAGTTGATCAACAGTCACAACTCATCCATCGTGAGGGAAAGATATCACATGAAAAAGAGTAGAGACAATAGCTTTCATGGCATAGACATAATCTCGCCCAAGGAGTAAAGAAAAATCCAAGGGGTCTTGGACTACCATGATGTCAATAAAGACAGTTTTCCCTCCCAAAGTTACAGGAGACTAAGGAAGGGTCCCTAAAGGTTGACTAGTTCTCCTGTTAAAAGCTAACAGATTCTGCGTAACCGACGCAAGTGGAGGACAACCCAACGCTTGCCAAGCAATAGAGGACAAAATACTAATAGACAAACCTTCATCTATCAACGTTTTGGTAACGTCCTGACCACAAACCTGTACTATAATCTGGAAAGGAATGTAAGAGAGAAGACGAGGTCCAGTTAGTACATCCCAATCAAAATGGATAGCCTCATTACTTGGAGGGGGTTCCATGGGAGAAGGAGGAATACCCCATGACACAGCAGAGTCTGTATCAACGAGAAAAACATGGGCAGTATCGGGTTTACTCTCTAGCAGGAGAGTAGGATCGACCGATGGAGAGATCATATCGACCACTTGAGTTTCATTCTCCAAGGGGAGAATGGGGTCGACAGGTGGAAACGAATCGACCGCTTGGGTTTCACTCTMTAATGGGAGAGTGGGGCTGACCGAGGATGGTATCGGCTCAACCACTTTGTCAATTGGTTCAACTAAGGACATGACCAGATTGACGACATGATCAACTGGATTGACCGGCGAAGGTACCAGAGTGATCATTCCATCAACTACRGGTGGGTTGAAAGAAAGTTTGCGATAAGAAGCTGGAAGTTGAGTTTGTGAAACAGTCATGTCTTCCAGTAA
The DNA here is from genome assembly GCA_032191745.1 of Picea mariana. Lineage (NCBI taxonomy): Eukaryota > Viridiplantae > Streptophyta > Pinopsida > Pinales > Pinaceae > Picea > Picea mariana. The sequence continues at coordinate 148,401 of JASDQU010013983.1, read as the reverse complement.
TTTAGAGGCTTCGTCCAAACAAGGGAAAAGGTGAGTGAGATGACTCCCTTTTCATAACATGCATGGGAACTTGACTCTACTTTTCTTCTTCCCAATGGTATATTGACTAGTTGATGGGAGGTCGTCAGTATGTTGTTCAGAGGATAACGACATGGGTTGGCGAGGGTGTATAGACCATGATTCTATAACCTTGGATAGATCAGGTAAATCTTTAAGAATATGGCTACCCTTACAAAGCCTGCAAGGGTACTTTGGCTTACGGGTTATTTGGGTGATCTTGACATCATCAACACTTCCATCACGATTAACAGTAACTGGTTGTTTTCCAACATGTTTGACAGTGGTTGGAAGTTTGGATCCTTGCTTAGTTTTCTTCTTCTTATTCTTTCTTTTCTTCTTCTTCTTATTCACCGAGTTACTAGCTTCAGAACTTTCACCTGAAAAATAAGATGAAATGGAAGGCAACATTGCAAGCGAAGAAGGTGAAGAAGACCTTATTGGTGAAGAAGGTGAAGGATCAACATGAGGTTGATTCTCTTGGGGAGAATTTCTTGTGACTGAAGCACTAACTGCATTCGAGATTACTTGAGTGGAAAACAACCATACTGGTAATCCAATAGTGAGACCTGGAAGGCTCAAAGTAGTGATGTGAGGAGGACCAATGTTTCCATAAGAAGGAAAAACAAAAGGTTCCCCTGGAGCAGAGGTTCCTTCATTGGTCATTCCAGGAACTGATGCCATTAAATAAATCCAATCTAGAGTCCACTAGGGAAAACAAATAGCACACGCTAAAAATCTAAGAAGCAAGCAAACAAACAAAACCTTCTCACAATGAATGCACTAGTTGGTGATGAAATCCAATGTCGTGGGAACAAAGTAAGAAGGGGCTGAGATAGAGTGGGTGGAAAAGTTACGTTGACGACCTTCTTAACAGACTTACACCTTGGTGCAAGCTCCCACACATAATTGTGGGTATACCCTCCAAGGAGCCCGAGTGAGTTTGGTCAACGTCAATTCCAGGTACCGTGAAGACTTGCCCCTCCACAGTCACCTTGTGTAAATACCCTAATGAGATAGGCCACTAAGGTTACCACCGACAACAATAAAGCCTAGGGGGACAGTTGACAGTCCGATCCACACACAAGGGCAGTGTATCTATCCCGAAATAAACTCAAAAGGCTTCCACTCATCATTGTGGGTATACCTCCGAGTGATCCCTATAATACGTGCAATATCTACACTGATATCAACAAAGCAGGGTGAGTAACTCTGCCAATATCAATGCGACCTCGTTCTTGACCCTTGTGTGAGAAGGGCTTCCCAGGACAAAATGTAGTAAGTGGATTTAACTCTCCCTATCACAAGATACTATGTTTGTTTGCAGCTTTGGAAAGTTATCTTTCACACCTATTCCAAAGCCCTACCACTAATCTAATGTAGGTTTGCTACCAGAAAAGATAAAAAATTCTAATCAATTTTTATAAGCACTTTATTTTATGGTTGTTGTTACTCAAAAGGAAGATGGCATGGACAATATGGTGTTTTGACCGACTCGAAAATTATGCAAAGATATGAAGATGCAATCGTTTCATTTCGATGAAAGCTATGCTAGAGAAGGAGAAAACATTTATCATTCCCATATGCACATGTCCCAAAGTCTATTAAACTCATCAATATCAATCATGCAATTTCTCTACTTCAAATGCAAGGATGCCCCCAATCTAATATAAAGCAAGAAATTAAATCTTTTAGTTTCAAAAATTTCACTAAAATCAATAATGAACTTTCTTAAAACAAAGAAACTCGAACTAAAAGTTTTCTTTTAAAGCGAACTATTCAGAAGAAATCTAATCTTTCCCTAAACAATTCTAAAGAAAACAGACGCTTTGTAATTGAAAGACACTCAAAGAAAGAGACTAATCCTTCAAAACCAAACAAAGAAAAAGTGGCTAAAAGCAACTCAAAGGATGTCAAGAAGACTGTAAGCAGATCAATATAGGCTCCAAAAGCTCAATCCAGCTGATCAAAGCAAAACTAGATCATCAAAAAATAGGACATCCTAATTCCAAACACAAATTTCAAATGGGTTCGCAGCCTATCTATAGGGTGCAGTGCGAACTTTAGTGGAGTTCGTAGGCTAGACACATGTAGGGTGTGAACACCTTGCAATGGATTACACAGTAGGGTGCGAACTCAGATGATTCTTGCAGGCCACTAAAGGTTACAATGCGAGAATGTCTATAAACACAAAATTTGGAAAAAGGACAAAAATTTTGAGTGAACTTTCAAATCCAGAGAGTCTTGATGGATCTTCCACAGACTCAGAGACCAGAAAACAAGCAATCAAAGTAAGGGAAACTAGACTAACCAGGAAACAATCCGTTCCCCAGTGGAGTCACCAATTTTGTTATTGGATAAATCCGTAAGTGCAGACACAAACCGATCTCCCTAGATCCACCTAGATCTAGAACAAAACACACCAGAACATGACGCTTTCCTTAAGTTTTAGATATTGAATTTACTAATAGGAAGGAACAAGTAACATACCTTAGTATCGCTTCCTAGGGTCTTTGTTGCTCCTGCTTCACTCTGGTACTCTCATGAGGTCAATACCAAGACAACACAAACCAACCAAAGTGATAGCAATAACATTAACTCAATAAAAACCTATGTATGTGATCAAGGAATCATACAATAAAACACAACAAGCTTTATAGGAAAAAATCATATTACTGTATCATATTAAATGTGAAAGAGAGATTACAACCATGGCCTTGATGTCGTAAGGTCCCTTCCAACTATCCTTCGTTCCACACACACTTCTTGCTCCAAGGATTCTGAAAGCATAGATCTGATAGCTACTCACAATCTATCTTGACAAAGCAAATCTCAAAGCCACTCCAACCAAGATAATAATTATAAGCTCTAGAACAAGCTCATGAACCAATAAAGCTAACCCAAGCTCAAGAACCAACAAAGCTAACTCAAGCTAACTTTCTCCATGAGAACTCCTCTCCTTTTATAAGTTGAAGAGGATAAGGTGAGGAGGTTAGGATGATCCCACTAAATCATGAAAGCG
>JASDQU010013983.1:126157-140097 GCA_032191745.1 Picea mariana | reverse complement strand
TAGCATGGTATCAGATCTAGGGCTCTAAAGTTTAGTGGGAAGCTTTGGCACTTGGGACAACAAGTGATTTGCTAGGGCATTTGCTTGAAGAAGGGAGAAGAGGTTCTTTGTCAGGTGAACAAATATCACTTCCAGCATCATGTTTGAAGATAGATTGGAGGGGATCTCCAACTACCTACAGTGGAATGTTATAATCACTAGTGTTCTCAAGGAGAACAAGTTATGGTTGTTTGTGAACACCGTTGTGCCAATACCTTCGTCGGATCCCATAGATTTAGACGTTCATGAAGTGAAGGAAGCCAAGACTAAGAGAATCATCTTGGATGGGGTTAAATTCCAATGTATTCCTCACTTGGCTAAGAATAAGACAACCAAAGAGATGTCAAATGCACTGAAAATTTTGTATGAGGCAAAGAACAAGAACCGAAAAATGGCTCTCCGGGACAAGCTCCATAGTGCTAGGATGGCCAAAGGAGAGGGTGTAGCCACCTACCTCACCCGAGTTGCATAGGTGAAGGACGAGTTGTCAGTTATTGGAGAATTTATTCCTGACTCAGAGTTGGTGTGGATAGCCCTCAAAGACTTCACCAAGGAGTGGGAGGTTTTCGTGAAGTGCATGGTAGGGAGAGAGAAGCTCCATGACTGGAGCAGATTGTGGGATGAATTTACGCAGGAGGAGATCTGGGAGGGGTCTCAGGAATAGGAGGAGATCCGGGAGGGGTCTCAGGAATAGGCGGTGGATGGTATAGGCGACAAGAATGTTGCTCTTGTGGGAAAGAGCAATGAGAAGAAGAAGGACATGAGAAAGGTGAGATGCTTTTCATGTCACAAGATTGACCACTACGCTAGTCAGTGTTTGAAAAGGAAGAAGAAGAAGCCAGAACCAGAGGTGTTGTAGTGTCCCCAAGGCCGAGCCCCGTTGTAAACCATGTTTGGAAAGGAATTGTAATTATTTTTTATAGGCTGGTGAGCCAAGTTTTCATAAGCTGGAGGCTTATGTGTTGTTAGGCCAGGGAGCCTGAGTATTGAAGGCCAGGAGCCTGTTGTTGTATATGTAATCATGCAGAACACTTAATAAAATATAAATACCACCAGGTGTAGACCGACCATGATGAATGAGTGAAGGGGGACTGAGCATCCACAGAGTAAGCAAGGAATTAGGGGCTGGAAGGTGGGAAAAGGGCTAAGTGTTGAGCCTAGGGGATAAGCCTAGGGTGGCTTAAGCCTGGGAATAATATTTTAATATTATTCCAAAAGATATGTGCATCATATTTTTTTATCCTAAGTCCTTTTGGAAGGACACGTGAATTCCCAAGTGGTAGGAGGAACGTGTGCTAGTGGAACGCATGCAGTTCCATGGGTGACAAGTGTCAACCCTGGTGCATGCGAATAAAATGGCCAGGGTGAGCCGTGAGAAGGTTCCATTCCATTCCACTAGATTGTCTGAACGCGTATGGAGCTCTGAGTAGTATGACTAACCCGACTCCTATAGAGAACCTCCATGAGACCCTGTGACTCGAATGTCTATGTCTGATTCTGAGAAATCCCATGCATGTAACCCCAGCCTATGAGAAGCCTGTGTTGATTTTGGGGAAGAGTCTTAATTGTTCGGGAAAGATGAGCGAGCCTATGTGAGCATTCCCTGTTCTGAAGCCGTGACTGTGAAGCCATCCTATGATTGTCGAATCCAATTTTTGGAAAGCCTGTGTTTGTTTTCCCATGGGATTGTTGAGACTACGCAGTACTAGACTGTGTGAGGCTTGTTGGCCTATGAGAAACTCCCTCCAGGTGAGAGAATGCACAAGGGAAGGAGAGAACTCCTGGAAGGAACCCTGTAGCTGCCATAGATCCCGGAGACTTTCGGTCTGGTCTGTTCCTGTAACCCAAGGTAAGGGAGATTGGCAGCCGAAGGACTGTCCAGGTGACAAAGAAGGTGCATTATCCTGGGGTGGAACAAGCATGTGGGGAATGAGGGTCTGTGGGTAGTGAGTGTGGGAGATTCCTGGGAGAGCATTCCGTCCTTGTGGTTGCGTGTGATTTTTTTCCCTGTAACCTCAGCTTGAGCCTAGATTCCTTGCCTTGGGGTGGAGCTTAGTCCCAGCTCAGGGGTGACCCACTGCTGAGTTGATGAGCAGTGCGGTCTAAGGCTGGGAGGTTTGTGGAAGGCCTGCATTTGGTTGGTGGATCCCACCATTGTTACAACATAAGTGTCTAACTATGTTTTATCACATTTTATCATGTCTCTACTGTAAATGTTATCATGTTTTCTGCTGTGTATACGAATTAATATGGAATGCTATGGATTGTTTAATTATAGCATTAATGATATGTTTTACTCTGAGTTAAATGTGTTTATTTGTTTAAATGCATGGGATATATGATATATGTATGAGATTTGTACAAATGGTGTGTACAAATGGGTATCAAAGCGCGAGTAAGCCCAGAATTCCGAAATGGGTGTGCTACAAATTGGTATTAGAGCGAAGGCTTCGACACAGAGCCTAGATGGGCTAGTGGAGCAGTCTTTGGACCGAGAATGCGAAGGGAAATTAGGTCTGGAGGACCAATTTCAGACCTTGGTTTGTTCTGGAGTGTCAAGTAGTTGCTTGACCGTGCTTACGAGCTCAGGAAGTATAACGGCGAGTGAAACCGTAGCTGGTGTGGTCTGTAGCCACAGGGAGATAGGTCTCTACACCAATGGTGTTAGAACCTTAGGATATATTCGGGAGGGAAGGCGAGCCCTCGTGATCGTCGGATCTAGAAAAATGTGCATAGGAATTAAAATTCCTTTTGAAATACACAGGAATGTGGAAATCACGATATGCGAAATTCCGAATTGGTTAGGAACCGTCTGAGCTGTCAGATCTCGGCCGAAAAACCTGTCAGCCATAGGATCTGTCGGGAGATGTCTGAAGGTTAAACCTCAGAGACTAGGGCGAAAGCTTCGAAATAGATCTAGACTGTCCGAAAGACGGAGGACACGTGTCGTGAGATTTCCCATTTCGGGAAATCGGGAATCGTGATATCGGGAGTCACGAAGGAGGTCGGGAATTTTCATGGTAAAAGTCCCAGGAACGATCTGAGCCGTTCATCAGTTGGGACATGTGGTTGAGATCAGGAGCCCATCGGCATATCGGGGTTCGGCGTCTCGCGAATCCTAAGGACATATGTGTTTTGGCATTGGAAATTCTAAAAGCCCGATAGGAGGTATGATTCTGGTCATATAAGGGGAGGTCATGTGAGCCATGAGTCTAGCCCGGAGGGATAATGGGAGTTAGAGCACATTGGCGTTTGGAAGCCCAAAACCCCAAAAGGATCGGGACTTTCCATGGTGGAAACCTCGGAGCAGTCGTGGGCCATCTGATTTGAGATGGCCACGTGTTGAGAGATTACCTGTTTCAGAAAATCGGGGATTCGAGAATTTTGTTGACAAAGAACTCGGACTCTCATTGTGATAAATCCAAACCATACTGTCAAGACGTTAGCAGGTGGCTAAGTCTCGATGAACGGATGAGATTCCTTCGAGGAATCTCCGGGTCTTTAACAACTGTCCGATGTGAGAAAGATCTGACTGTTGGATTTTTCTAGGAATGGATGTGGACACATGGAGATGTACCTGAAGTTCCAAAATCCTGAAGTGCCGAAAATGAAAGCTTCGAAAACACGAAAATTGCACATCCGAATGAGAGCTTAGAAAACCCATTGGAATAGAAATGTATTTTGTTCTTGTTGGTATTAGTTATAAATGTTGAAGATTGTTCCTGAAAGTTTAATGGCCTGATAAACTACGATTTTATTTGCACAGTGCGTGTGCAGACTTCAACGGAGGTCAGGACTCCAGTTAACCAATGATTAAGTATGGAGTGGGGAAAGGTGCAGATTACCCTCGAAATAGAAGACGAACAGGAAGGAAAGGATGTTAACCTGGGAATCGAAGGATCGAACTCCAATGGGCATGGAAAAGAGAAGGATAAGGAAGGACACATAATGAAAATCATTGAAGGATTGCAAAGAGAGGCCCAGGCTCGCCGAGCTGATAGCCAAAAGCTCATGAAATTCAGGGATCAATAGGGTGCATTAAACTTAAAATTTTTGAAGAGCCTGGAAAGAATAGAGAAGAAACTCGAGAAGGGAAGAGACTCAAGTACGATGGAGAGTCGCAAAAACCATGAAAGAAGAAGAAGGTCGAGGAGCAGTAGCCGACATCTTAGTCACTCCCAAAGACATTCTGACAGGAAGACACACAGTAGTTCAAGCCCATCCCCTACCAGAAAACATAAAAAATCTGGAAAGGAGGAATTGAAAGGAGAGATGAACAAGATTAAGCCTCCAACATTTGATGGAGAACATAAGAAGGAGGAAGATGCCGAGACCTGGTTGCTTGGCATGAAGAATTACTTCCAATTGCAGAATTATTCTACCCATGCAGAAGGAAGAATTGCAATGTACCAACTGAAAGGAAAAGCATCCATGTGGTGGGATCAATTTGTACAGGTGCAGCACATCAGAGAGAAAGAGGTCACGTGGAAGGATTTTAAGAGGTATTTTGAGAAGAAATACCTGACTAAAAGATACTATGACAGAAAGATGAAGGAGTTCTTTGAACTCAAGTTGGGCAGTATGACCGTTGATGAGAATGAACGAAATTTTCTGGAACTACTGAAGTATGTTCCATTCATCAAGGACAAAGCTGTTAAAATTCAGAGGTATCTGAGTGGACTGCCACCTTCCATGAGTGACAAGATTCAATATGACGATCCTAAGACCATGGAAGAGACCATCAGAAAAGTGAAATGCTTGTATGAAGAGCAAGGAGAAAGGCCTATCCTTCGGAAGGTCTAGGATGATCGGAGGGAATTTAAGAAGGAACAGAGGCAGAAGGGAAGCAAGCCTTCCGTTTTTAGAAACATTCCTTGGGGACAGTCATCTTTTAAAGAGCCTAGAAAGGTTGAAGGGAGTAAGAAGATGCCAAGGCCTCCACCTATAGAGTGTTGGGGTTGTAAAGGAAATCATAGGTACAGAGACTTCCCCCACAGAAAAGACAAAGCAAGAACTGTCCATACTATTCAGTAAGATGAAACAGTGGAGGATATGGGCAGTAGAATGTCGAGGATCTACGCATCCCTAGACAATAAGCAAGCAGAATTTCAATCGTACATGATTGAAGTGGAAGGTACGATCAACAACCGACCACTTGTTATTTTAATTGATTCAAGGGCTAGCCATAGTTATGTAGATCCTAGAGTGGTGGATAGTTTGCATCTAATGAGAAGCAAACATGAGAAGTCTTGGTTAGTGCAGTTAGCCATAGGGACCAAGAGGAAGGTCACTGAATTGGTTAAGTCATGTTCAGTGGACATGAAAGGAATGAGCACTAAGGATGAATTGAACATTCTGCCTTTAGGCTCATATGATTGCTTAATTGGGATGGACTGGTTGGACCAGCACCATGCCCTTCTGGATTGTCGTAACAAGAGGTTTACATGCCTGAACGAAGAGGGAAATCAGGTAACAGTCCAAGGAATTCCCAAAGCCATGGCTGTGAGGGAAATCTCAGCCATGCAACTGAAGAAATGTTACCGGAAAGGCTATCAATTATATGCAACTCGGGTGGAAGAAGCATCTCGAGATGTAGTATTGAATATGGAAGATCATGAAGTACTCAAGGAGTTCAAGGATGTATTTCAGGAGGTACCTGGACTACCTCCGAGGAGGGACATCGATTTTTCTATAAATTTGATGCCTGGAACAACTCCAGTTTCGAAAGCTCCTTATAGAATGAGTACGCCAGAGCTGAAAGAGTTGCAATTGCAGCTTAAAGAGCTACTAAAGAAAGGTTACATTCACCCCAGTGTGTCATTGTGGGGAGCCCCGATCCTATTCGTGAAGAAGAAAGATGGGACGTTGAGGTTGTGCATTGATTTTTGACAGTTGAATAAGGTCACTGTCAAGAACAAGTATCCTCTGCCAAGGATTGATGATCTTTTTGATCAGTTGAAGGATGCGAAAATATTTTCAAAAATAGATCTCATATCTGGATATCACCAAGTGAGAATAAAGGATGAGGACATTGGCAAGACCACCTTTAGAACAAGGTACGATCATTATGAATTCACAGTGGTGCCATTTGGACTGACAAATGCACCTATTGTTTTCATGTGCTTAATGAATGGAGTGTTCAGAAATTATTTGGATAAGTTTGTCATAGTCTTCCTGGATGACATCTTGGTGTATTCCAAGACAGAGGAAGAACATGAACAACACCTGAGAATGGTGCTGCAGGTGTTGAGAGAACACCAGTTGTATGCAAAACTGAGCAAGTGCTCATTTTACCAAAGGCAGATCCATTACTTGGGACATATTATATCTGAAGAAGGGATCATTGTGGATCCTGAAAAGGTACAGGCCATTCGAGAATGGCCAGCGTCGAGGAGTGTGGCAGAAGTTAGATCTTTTATGGGTATGGTAGGCTACTATAGGAGGTTTATAGCTAGATTCTCAAGGATATCTCATTCTATCACTTCCTTGCAAAGGAAGGGAAAGAAGTTCCAGTGGACTGAAGAATGTGAGAGCAGCTTCTAGTGATTGAAGCAGTTGCTAACCAGTGCTCCAATCCTGAAGATTGTAGATCCAAACAAGGATTACGTAGTGTGCACAGATGCATGCAAGGAGGGGCTGGGAGGAGTTCTCAGCCAAGAGGGATTTGTAGTTTGTTATGAATCCCGAAATTTAAAGGAACATGAAAAGAACTATGCCACTCACAATTTAGAGTTGGCAGCAATCATCCATGCTTTAAGGAAATGGACACATTACCTCATGGGCAAGAGATTCGAGTTGAGAACAGATCATAACGGTCTGAAGTATTTATTTGATCAATCGACCTTAAATTCTAGGAAAATCAGATGGTTGGAGTTTATGTGCGAATATGACTTTGATATCAAGCATATCAAAGGGAAATAAAATAAGGTGGCTGATGCACTCAGCAGAAAAGTGCACGAATTACATGCTATAGCCATTAGCATGTACCAGACTAAGATGAAAGACATAATTTTGGAAGCTGCAAATACTGATTTGCAGTACAAAGGTATTGTAGCAAAGCTACAATAGTGTGAAGAACCACAACCCAAGGAAAGTTACACCTTGGGAGCTGATGGTTTACTTCTGTATAAAAACAGAGTGTATGTTGTACCCAATGTTTGGGAATTGAAGCTGGCAATTCTAAAGGAGATGCATAACGTGGCTTATGTTGGACATCCTGGATATTATAAGACTATGGCAGCAATCAAAGGCCATTATTTTTGGCCGGGTTTGAAGAAAGAAATCATTGAATACATCGCTAGATGTATGGAGTGCCAAAATGTTAAGGCTGAGCACAGGCACCCAGCAGGGTTGCTGCAGCCTTTACCTATTCCTGAATGGAAATGGGACGTGGTAACAATGGATTTTATCACAGGATTTCCCAGAAAAAGCAAGCAGCATGATTCAATCATGGTGGTAGTGGACAAGCTTACTAAAGCTGCCCATTTTATTCCACTGAAAACCACCCACAGAGCAGCAGATGTTGCTAACATTTTCCTAAAAGAAGTTGCACGCTTGCATGGAATTCCTAAGACAATTGTGTTTGATAGAGACCTGAAATTCACTTTGAATTTCTGGAAAGGACTGTTGAAAGGATTTGAAACGAATCTGTTCTTTAGCACAACATATCATCCTGAGTCTGATGGACAGACAAAGAGAGTAAACAGAGTAATAGAAGACATGATGAGAATGTATGTGATGGATAAACCATCAAGGTGGGAAGACTACCTGCATTTGGTAGAATTCGCCTACAATAATGGGTATCATGCATCATTGAAGATGAGCCCATTCGAAGCGCTTTATGGAAGAAAGTGAAACACTCCAGTGAGCTAGGATAATCCAGCTGACAGAGTAGTAGTTGGGCCTGAACTGCTCAAAGAGATGGAAGATCAAATGATAAAAATTAAACATAATCTAAAAGCTGCCCAGGACAGGCAGAAAAGTTGCGCTGATAGTAACAGAACCCATAGAGAATTCAAAGTGGGTGACCATGTTTTCCTGAAAGTAAAAACTAACAGGAGTTCCCTGAGGCTGGGAAGTTGCACCAAGTTGGCAGCAAAATTTTGTGGGCCATTTGAGATCCTGGAAAGGATTGGGCCGGTTGCATACATGCTTGCATTACCTGCATCTATGACTGTACATAATGTGTTTCATGTTTCACTGCTTAAGAAATATGTACCTGATGCTAATCATATTATCGATTGGACTGTGATTCTAGTGGAACTAGATGGTGTCCTGTAAGTGCATCCTGTGCGCATATTGGACAAGAAAAGCAAACAGCTCCAGAATCTAGCTATAGATCTTGTAAAGGTCCAATGGACCTGGTACGGTCCTGAGGAAGCGACATGGGAGCATGAAGAGGTTATACAGGCAGAGTACCCGCATCTTTTTGAAAAGTTTGAAAGGCTTGCAGAGACAGTGTAAGTTGCACTGAGGACAGTACAAAAATAAGGGGAGGGGGATTGTAGTGTCCCCAAGGCAGAGCCCCGTTGTAAACTATGTTTGGAAAGGAATTGTAATTATGTTTTATAGGCTGGTGAGCCAAGTTTTCATAAGCTAGAGGCTTATGTGTTGTTAGGCCAAAGAGCCTGAGTATTGAAGGCTAGGAGCCTGCTGTTGTATATGTAATCATGTGGGACACTTAATAAAATATAAACACCACCAGGTGCAGACCGACCATGATGAATGAGTGAAGTTGGACTGAGCATCCACAGCGTGGGCAAGGAATTAGGGGCTGGAAGGTGGGAAAAGGGATAAGTGTTGAGCCTAGGGGCTAAGCCTAGAGGGGCTTAAGCCTGGGAATAATATTTTAATATTATTCCAAAAGATATGTGCATCATATGTTTTTATCCTAGGTTCTTTTGGAAGGACACGTGAATTCCCAAGTGGTGGGAGGAACGTGTGTTGGTGGAACGCATGCAGTTCCATGGGTGACAAGTGTCAACCCTGGTGCATGCGAATAAAATGGACAGGGTGAGCCGTGAGAAGGTTCCATTCCATTCCATTAGATTGTCTGTACGCGTACGGAGCTCTGAGCAGTATGACTAACCCGACTCCTATAGAGAACCTCTGTGAGACCCTGTGACTTGAATGTCTATGTCTAATTCTGAGAAATCCTATGCGTGTAACCCCAGCCTACGAGAAGCCTGTGTTGATTTCGGGGAAGAGTCTTGCTTGTTTGGGAAAGTTGAGAGAGCCTATGCAAGCATTCCCCGCTATGAAGCCGTGACTGTGAAGCCATCCAGTTTTTGGAAAGCCTGTGTCTGTTTTCTCGTGGGATTGTTGAGACTACGCAGTACTGGACTGTGTGAGGCTTGTTGGCCTATGAGCGACTCCCTCCAAGTGAGAGAGTGCGCAGGGGAAGGAGAGAACTCCTGGAAGGAACCCTGTAGCTTCCATAGATCCTGGAGACTTCTGATCCAGTCTTTTCCTGTAACCCAAGGTAAGGGAGATTGGCATCCGAAGGACTTTCCAAGTGACAGAGAAGGTGCAGTCTCCTGGGGTGGAACAGGCATGTGGGGAATGAGGTTCTGTGGGCAGTGAGCGTGGGAAATTCCTGGGAGAGCATTCCGTCCTTGTGGTTGTGTGTGAATGTTTTCCATGTAACCTCAGCCTGAGCCTAGATTCCTTGCCTTGGGGTGGAGCTTAGTCCTAGCTCGGGGGTGACCCACTGTTGAGTTGATGAGCAGTGCGGTCTAAGGCTGGGAGGTTTTTGGAAGGCTTGCATTTGGTTGGTGGATCCCACCATTGTTACAAGATAAGTGTCTAACTATGTTTTATCACATTTTATCATGTCTCTACTGTAAATGTTATCATGTTTTCTGCTATGTATACGAATTAATATGGAATGCTATGGATTGTTTAATTATAGCAGTAATGATATGTTTTACTCTGAGTTAAATGTGTTTATTTGTTTAAATGCATGGGATATATGATATCTGTATGAGCTTTGTACAAATGGTGTGTACAAATGGGTATCAAAGCGCGAGTAAGCCCAGAATTCCGAAATGGGTGTGCTACAGGTGTCAGCTTCAATAGAGAGTGTAGAGTTTGTTGAGAGATATGAGAGGGAGTTATCTCTCATGACTGTTCTTGTGGGCAGTGGGTGCCTATTATTTGAGGACATTGAGTCATGGCTTGTGGACAATGGAGCTTCTCAGCACATGACGGGGTTGAGGTGTGTTTTCCTCAGTCTTACAGATATAGACTCAAACTACAAAGTGAATTATCGAGTCGGCCCACAACTTGTAGTAAAGGGGGTTAGAAGGGTTAGATTCCAACTAGTCAGGAGGTTTTTTGTAGGTTGCCAAGGTATTATATATTCTAGAGTTGACTGTTAATTTTCTCTCAGTGCCAGCTTTGGATGAGAGTGGATTTGGAGTTGTCTTCTATGATGGACATGTGTTTTTATATCATGTGGGAGAAACTGCAGACACAACAGTGATGCTTGGTGTTGGGTGTGAGGGCATATACATTTGTTGGGTCAATCTATGTTGGGGTCCAATGGATTTTTGGATTCAGATTATGTGTCAGAGAGTGGGAAGGTTTCATAGGAGAGAGAGTTGATATTGGGGACTCAATCCTCTTCCAGGACTCTCAGAGAACTTAATAGTTATGAGTCGACATAGATGGATGATCGGGAGAGTTTGTAGTCTCCTAGGAGCATGTCTCAGTTCGTGGAACAACAAAGGTAGCATTAGAGGCTTCCAGTGCAGTGGGAGTAGTGGATTCTTGTTCAAAGGGAGCAGAGACTTCTAGTACAAAGGGAGCAACTATGGCAATTGATGAGTTGGATATGGATTATGGTGGTGGTACCAGAAGTACCTCTCTCTCTCTAAGAGAGAGTGTTAGAATTGGTATCTCGGAGGTACTTCTGCATTGGTGGCACCCAACATGCACACTTTCTTCCTCGTCACTTTATAATGATTTTTTATAAAGTAACTTTATAAAGTGATTTTATAAAGTTGGGTCCTTTTATTTTTAAATGTAAAAGTGACTTTATGATGTTATGGGTCACTTTAGTGACTTAAGTGACCTCAACAAATAATTAAGTCATGATCATTGATCTCATGAGGGAAAGATCTAATATTGACCGTCAATCTCATTGGAAGACCAAGGGTTAGGGCAGTTACATTTCGAAATTTCTTAAAGACAGATCATGAGGAAGAGAGAGGGCACACTTTTTTAGGAGAGTGAGAGGGAAGGTGAAGATGCATGTTTCCCAAGAGAGAGTTCTTGCTTGGAGGAAGAGCTACAACAAACGGGGTTTGGCACACATCCCTGGGAGAGGGATTGGCATGCAACCCAAGAGAATTTGCAACATTTATTATAGTCCATACAATAGCTACAAAAGGGGTTGTACAACTATGTAAGTTGGTCGTATAGGAAATAAGGGGCACTAAAATCGAGGTTGTGAGTCTACAGAAGGTTGGCACGATTTCCTATGCAAATTTGTTGATTTTTTATGTTATGTTCCATACAATTTATTTTGGCACAAACTTCTATGTATATTAGTGATTGTTTGTGGAGGTTTGTTGGTTGTCTTGGGCCATACAAGTTGTACAATCATGGAATTATTCCCTAGATACAGTCTGGGACTATTTGTATAGAGAAGTAACAACTTGCTAAAAGAAGAGACAGTCTGAGTTTTATGCTGATGCTATTTGTTGTTGTAAAAGTTCTTATTTTTCTGAGCTAAATAAAGTACTCTTTCTCCTCAAATCTGCCCTATTTCCTGAGTTATTCTTTATGGGATTTTTTCTCCGAATTTTGGTGCCAAATGTGTGATTTTTTTCACTTTTAAAGAATATTTCGCTGCAATTATATTTATGATTACTTAGTTATTTGTGTTTCAGCTCATAGTCCAATATTTGCATGTTGTTATATTGCTATATTGGTGTACTACTATAGGAGGCTGAAATATGGTATTAACTAAAACAAATAGTGGAAGCAATACTAGAAACCAAATCTCATACACAATACACAAAGTTGTTTTTCCCTTCAAATCAGCTTATCATTAGAATATCAAAGCTTACAAGGGCTCCCAAACCTAGAAAAATGGTTCACTGAGAAATACAGAAAACTATAGACAACACGTGCAAACCCTTACAACTCCTTCATGGTTGTACAACCTCCTACAATCACTTTATCATAATGTGCATGTCCTCACTTTCACCCACGTACATACACACTTTCTTGCACTATAACCTGCGTACATATGCACCCTGATTTACCTATGAAGTGCGTACAACTCCACTCTAATGCTGTGTCTCTAATCTACCGAATCTCATTGCAGCTACCCATGTTATCTCTTCTCCCTGGCCTGTATTGATCTCTAGATGGAATTCCTTCTCCACCTATCAAAGATATCCTTGAGTAAAATTCCTTCTTTTTTCTCTCTCTATGATATGATCATAGAAGTGTCTTCCTCCTTCACCCTAGCCTTGATTTTATAATATTGAGTTATGACCTATCCATGATATACAAAATGATTGATGATTGAGATTAAGTCTCACCTCACTTGAGATCATTGGATAATATTTAATTCAATAATGCTAATAACTTTATTAGTTCATTAAATAAAACTCAACTAATTTGAAAAAGCACTTTACTTTAATAATTCATTTAATTCAAGTAAATTACTCAAGTAGAAGGATTTGGATGACTTCCACACGTCTAGACACTTAGACCTATGGAGAATTACTTTTTTGATGTTACGAACATCAACACTCCCTCTTAGCGAGGAAGGTACTTCTTAAAGAGCCACTTGGAACTGGTTTTCCCTCTGATCATGGCACAATATCTTGCACATCATCATGCCCCATGGAATCCTTCCAAACATGTTGGTTTGTTTCTTCCTGAACACTGGAAGACTTGGAATCAATCATGCTACTCATTAGCACCATCAAGTTTGGAAACTTCATTGGAATCCTTCTCTCTCTGAATGTGCTCCTAGGAGCCTCAACCTTCTCCTGAGAATCCCTCAATTTCAGTTCATACCATCCAGGTCTTCTGACAGAACTAGAAGGGGGTAAAACGTCCTCCCCACCTAAAGGTTGACTCCCTGAACTTGAATTTGTTGAGTATTTCTCATCCTTGAGAGCCTTCTTCTCCTCATCCTCTGCCACTAGTGACAACTCCTGAGACTTCCTAGATGCCAAGTTCTCCTCGAACTTAACATCTCTACTAAAAAATGTCTTCCTCTATGTTGTTATGTCTTAGGGTCCTATAATTATAGGTAACTTGATTCTTCAGTTTCTATTTGGCATCAACCCCGTGATGAAGACATCTGGCTTGTTGGACTCGGTTGATTTTGTTTCCCCCTCTATCTGTTTCGCCTGATCCTTCATCACCCTACCCGATCCTTTGTCACCTTGTTGCGCCCTTCACTTCTGCTCCCCTTCGCCATCTTCATCCCTACATTCAAAATAAATCACCTTAGGATAAAAACATTAGGTTAGTAGTTAGATTAGACTTGTTAATAATAAATTAATTATTAATTAATTAATTAATAATTAATAACTAAGTTATTTTGTGTAAAGTTAATACTTAGGTTAGTTTATTAAGTTAAAACATTAACTATGAAATTAAACTATTAAACATATAAATTAAAAAAACACAAAACATAAATTAAATATAACAAATGTTAAAATAAAACATTTAACAATTATAAAAAACATATATTAAAATGAAACAATATAAAAACAATGAACAAAACATATAAAATAATAAACATATAAGTTAATATATATATTAAATAAAACATAATACAAAAACAAACAAAATACGAAATATAATAAAAATACAAAACAAAAATTAAAATTGAAAACAAATAAAACAAAAAAAAACAAAAAAAAAAAATT
>JASDQU010013983.1:60035-72521 GCA_032191745.1 Picea mariana | reverse complement strand
GGAGAACGAAGGAGCCAAAGCGCGAGGAGGTTTGGAGCCTGTGGGAAGAATCCTAAAAAACTAACCTCTACCACCGCCACAGGGATTTTTGAACAAAAACCAAAGCCAAGGAACCACATAGGAAGGATTCATTGTAACCCAAATTCACCTGATGTGGGGTCGCATCTCCACACGAGGAAAATAAAACCCACTCCTAGCAATTATGGTGAGGGATAATGAAAACCAACATAGAAGGATCTACATGTTGGAATAAAGGGAGCTCATGCATATGAGGTTTAAATGCAGAGGAGACAAGAGTGTTGATGGCATGGAAAGGAGGAAAAATGGTAGGGAAAGGAGGACATATGACAAGGAAAGGAAGATAGATAAGACATAAAGAGTGATTATTTCCAATATATAACTAAAATTGAATAATTGAAGTATAACCCAAATTCATATAGTTTAGTTTGAATCATGATGTAGGGATATGTTTGCATGAAGACACAATTTAGGGTGGGGATATCAAAGTTTATATGGAGATCGAACATAATTTCCCTATTGGAAGGAGCGAACCATGATTTTCCAATTCATCTTCTCTTTTATTGTTGTCCCTCAGAATATGGAAAAAATTGACTTCATAAAAAATTTCCAACTCTTGAATGATTGTCAGATGTAGGGATGTTTTTTTCCTTCTCATGATATTATGATGCTCCTTGATAGTTTTTATGACAACTTCAAATTCACCCAAAATGATCAATGATTTAATCTTCTCTTGTTTAGCTAGTATTGATCCCATGAAGAGTTCCATGAATTTCACTTGGTTGTTGGTGGCATTCCCTGGACCCCAAGAGAAAAAGAGTTTTTCAGTTCATATATTAACAACTCGAATTTTAAACAAGGCAGTATATTTCAACATTTTATCTAGCTCCAATTGTAATCTTTGGGCACAATGAAGTAGTTGAACGTGAGTATGTGCTAGAAATGCCTCTCATCAGTAAAGTACGTTATAGGTCCCTTAGTATGAGAAGTAATTGACAATGTTCTTACATATAGTTAATTAAACCAAGAGTGTTTTTTCATTCAATCTATCGACCAAGGATTCATTTATACTTGTGAGACACTATGGACTATTTGAGACACTATGCACTATTTGTGTAGGACATGAACAACTATATTGATTGTATTGAGGGACTATTTATAGTGTAAATTAACTCAATAAGGATTTGATCCTAAAAGTACATATGAGAACAATGAAAATTATAACAAGTTCCTATTATATCGTTGAAATATCAAATGCATCAACATAAAAAGGATAAAAGCATGAATAACTTAATCCTAAACATGGTCTATGGCTATTCTTAGAATCAATATGCATGCATGCTTCTATATATGATTCTTTGTTCTGTAACTGAGTTCAAGAAGAGAATTAGCTACTATAACACTCATACAATTCTACTAAACTTAATGTTATGCTTTGGAATTTGTATATTAAAGAAGTAATTTATACATAAACAAAAATAAGATTGGAAGAAACTAAATGACAATGACTAATATTTATACTAGGAATAAACAAAAATATAAAAGAAGAAAATTGGCAGAAAGGTACCTATGGAGTGGGCCCTTTCCTCTTATTTCACGATGCCTCAATAAACTAAAACAAAGATGTCACAACACTATCAATAGAGATGTCACAACATTGACAAATTTCTGACATAAACCCACTTGCCAAAATAGAGTTTTCATTACTTTCCAAAATAGAGTTTTTACTATCACAACACTTAGTCACTCATATAATACATACATCCCCCTCTCAAACTCATGTCCATCACAATATATATAGAAAAATGGCTCATGCCATTCTTAGAAAAACATAAACAAACACGTATGACAATCAATTTGGCAGTTTACATCAATAACAATTCTAACAAATCAAACCGTGTTCCTTATCATTCCAGTAAAACGAATGAATAATATTGGTGGAGAACACTCAATCCTAGCCACAAAGAAGTGAATTTTACCTGTAAATGATTCATAACACAACCCCCATATGCCTCACATGAAATTGAGTGCACAATGATGTCGAGCAAATGAATGGGAACCAAGATCCATTTCAGCCAACGCCTAGAATCAAAGATGCTCCAATAATTAATTTAGCATTGATTGTGTGCCTTGCTTCCTCTAATCCAATGTATAGGTTGTTTCATGATGCCATTTTGACCATAGAGAAGTTGGAAACCTTTTATATTATCTTGAAAGAAAGCCTACATTCATCCACATCTTAACACACAACAAGAAATTCAAATCATGAAAAAATGTTAGCAACAGATTAAACATAACCTATGATCTTGAATATATATAAGAAAATGACTAAAAACAATCTAATTATATCTAATATTCCAATTAACATTAGGTAGACATAAGTGTATCAAGGTAGACAAATTAGGGTTTTGAAGGGTTTACAGTATAAAAAATAAGGGTTTTGAATGTTTAATATATACCATATGGGAGACTCATCCTCTCACCCCTTCCAAAGGGGTTGCATTTCCTCATGTAGCCTGCTACTCAACCTCTAAAAATCATGCATGCTCGTCACTCCAGTTATAAATCGAGTGACCAAACTCTTATGAGGTATAATATCCCAAGTTTCTTTCCACTTAGTTTCACTAATCCATCTCAACAAACTCATCCCACTCTATAGTAATCATGTAGGCCTTTGATGGGAACCAAATAAGAGGATAGTGAAATATAATACCTATCCACTTGGTGTCAAATCTCTTGAGTGAGCTAGCATAAAATTCCACTTTGACCATTGCCAAATTAAAGAGAGGGTATGTAGGGGGATCTCTCTCTCTCTCTCTCTCTCTCTCTCGCTCTCTTAATAATTTGGGCATCCTTGTCCACATTTTATGTGAATCCATTAGGGCCTCAAGAGTATATTGAAGAATAGTTCTTTTATATTCGACAAGAGAGAATCGTTGGTTTTTCTTGATTACTGTTGAATTTCTAAGGTCACCTAAGAGTATGTAGTTTTGATCTTGAATTATCATGGGAAAAGTGTGGTCATATCTGATAAAGAGGCTAGAGTTATCCTATGCATTCTCATAAAACTAACATGCCTCCTTCCAGGCCACCTGGTTATAAATGAAGGATTAAAAGGATCTAATTTGTACATACCCCACATAGGGGTTCGAGTTCCAATGTGAATTTTCTTGCATAATGGAATGAAACTGATAGAGCTCACAAAGTATATCTTGATCATGGAGTGATGCTGAAGAAAAAGAATTAATAAAATGATTATATGTTTGGATCTAGGTATCATGGCTTGTTCCAACCCTATGGATCTGAAATTTGGTCCGTCGCTCATTGAGGAATATACCATAGACTCTTTAGGGAGGTCTACAAGTCATCCCCTAAAATACAAGTTCACAAACATGACATAATTTCTGCTGAGAATGTTTCAATTTATCTTTGTAATGTTGAATCCTTGTTTTCCATTTATTTTCCTACACAAGGTACATCTGAAACCACCTTTATTTTAGCCTCTGAATGGCTTGTTGATGGATTTCTCTGTCTATTATCCAAAATTCAAAGAGATCATCCTTATTACACCAATTTGGAAGGTTGGGTTTCAATTTTAGAAAGGCATAAGTATTCACCATGACATCATCCAAAATGGAGTTAATAAATATGTCTGCAAAGGACATGCTATTCCCTGTTTTGGGGTAGAGTTATCATCTAAATTAGGATCTTATTCAAGTACCTTTTCCTCACGATCCTCTTCAGAAAAAACCTCCTCTGGTTCATTTTAAGAAACCGTGGCTGACAAATAATTAACCTGAACATTCTCATCTTCATGGTTTTTATCTAAATCCTGCTCTCCATTTGCTTATGTTGTAGTAAATTGGTTATCAAAATTAATGGCTTACAATAATATATCCATATTATCATTTTCTTTTCTACAATCCTTAAGTTGTCTCCTAAGTTTTATATTTCTAGTTTGAAGCCTACTTATGATCTTCAACAATTTTAAATATGGTGGCTTCTGGTATAACTTAGACTTGCTCAAAACATAGAATTGATGCTTACCTCTACACTTAGAGTTTCTCCTGTTGTTGAGTAATGCATGTGTTTTTCCTTTGGAGGTTTTTCCATATTTGGATTTTTTAGGCTGGACATCTTTCCCCATTCCTTCTTCCTAATATTATGATATTTGTATCCCTAGATTCACCGACCTCATACTCACTAGGCTAAAGAGTTATCCTTTTTCCTTTATAATCATGGGTCTACAACCTAGGATGTTGTATTTCCCTCATTTTGGTAACAACAAAAGACTAATCTTGCCTCTTTTCAGATTGAGTTCTTGGGAAAACATGATCTGATGTTGATCTTGCAATCATAGGATGTGTTCAGGTTTCACCCTAGTTCAGTCTCTTTAAAACTTGATGATCAAAAGGAGGAAAGATCCTAGTGTGTGGATTTTTTTCTCAAAATCCTTCCAGACAAGAAGGAATTCCAATCCCAACATTTGTCACTCATTTCGATAAAAAATAGCATCTTCACCAACCCATGGTGGTATAGGCCAATTTCTAGGTCTTCCTTCCACCATGCCAGAACAACCATTTTAACCAACCTCTTTTGTAGGTAAAATGGGACATTCATTAATTTGTGGTTTTTTAAGTGTAGCATCATTTGGATGTAGTAATGATAAACTTGATTATAGCGACCTTCACAAGTGATGAATTTATGAATACAAAATGCAACCTCATCCCACAGAGACACCAACAAATTTTGGGGAGCCCATTTCCTGAAATTTCTCATTTGAATTGTGGGTTTAAGGAATTGAAACCAACTATCATTAGGAAACTTAACATTTTTGGACCATATTTCCCCATACCTTGGTAATCTAGTCACATTGGAAAGGGATGATTCAATGACATATATTTTAAGACCTCAAACCTCGGTCTGAGTTTCATCAAAGGACTGAACAAGCTCAAGAGTTACCTAGGGATCTCCTCCTCAAAAACACAAAAGAAATTGTAACCGCCTAGCTCGTGTAAACATAGCTAGTACATCTAGCTTGGTCATCAGGTTGTTGACATTGTCAGATTCATGTTGATTAACATGTCCTCACATACTATTCATCTTTGACAACTATCTCCTAAATGTGCAGAGGACGAATCTATTTACTAATTTCCACAAAGCATATACAGTCACGCTTGCATTCACAACTGAGCTCTCCAAATCAATCACCAATAGTCATTTTGTTTATGGAATTAATTAATTGACAATCATTTGTGACCTCCAAGCTTGGTGATGATACTTCGCTCTTGTCACCAAAATCATATCAGGAGTGGATGCTACAAAATTTTGGTTAAAACCATCACCTTCTTATGATAAATTCAGATTTAATAACTCTCCTTTGTGTATGAAATCACATATCCACTATGTTTGTCATCATAACCTATCAATGGGAAATAAAAACTCCATTTTGATGAGTGTAAGGATATTCAATAATCCCATGAATCAATCTTCGTTTGAATTAGGCTATCAAGTATCTAAAGCCCGTGAATCAACCTTTAGTTGAATTAGACTATGCTTGAGACAGAGTATAAAACACACAATGTTAGATGATTGAGTTTATCCCAATCAACACCATGCATTGGCTCATCATTGCTTACAATAGTTTTTAATTTGTAAAACCCTCAATAATATTTGAAGGAGATCGTGCATGAAGACTTTAACACATCCATATGAGAACTCTATATGCAAAATTCTAGATGGAAGAATACAAGGGTGATTCCTGTAGCTATATCTTGCATAAAAAAAATTATATCCATATGAGTTGGTAAATTATCCTCACAATTATAAACCCTATCTTCCTTTTAATAGCCAGACCTTACTGTGAAAATTATATCTATGTTTTATGCATTGGCTTCATCATCCAATGATTGATTCCTTCTATAGCCAAAGGAGAATTTGCAAAGGTGTTATGCTTCTTCGAATCAAATATTTGCTTGTTATTTTACCCATTATCAAATTGAGGAAATTCAAATTGATGTATTTGAGTGATAGATCATATATGGCCTCAATATTGTATCCAATGTGATATAGAAGATAATAATCTTATTAGCACCAAGTATTAGCCACAAGTATACACACAAACTAGTCTAAAGGGAAGTAGTTACAAGATCATGAATGAAAACCCTTAGAAATGTTAGTATTTTTATTCCATTAATCCCTTATAATTCATATGGCTATACCACAGTTGTAACACCCATGTTTCCCCCAGCTTGTAAATATAACTATATTTTTCTAAATGATAGTGTAAATATTTATGCTACTAATGTAAAAGTGAAAATTTTGGACAATTGCTGAGGGGTATTTCCTATATAGATCATGATGCCATGAGAGAGAAACAGTGAGGAAATTTCCCTTGTCAATTTAAAATTCAAGAAAAATCCAGATTGCCCATTTTCTAGAATTCAGGTTAATGGAGAAAGTTGGTAGTTGAACTATCAACTTCCCACATTTATGCAATAGAATGGGTGTTGCACCAGAACTTCCTTGCCTCAGAAGCATGGGTAGAAAAGTACCCATCTAGAGGATTCTGGGCTGACCCATGAATTGGGGGATTTGACCCACAAAATGTTGCTAAAAAAGGTAGGAAATGAAGGGAAAATGGTAAGTAGAGAAGAGGGGAGATAGTTAGTTGAGTATGAGATCCATTTATAAGTAGGGAGGATGTAGAGAAATGGGTATGGTGACCTTTTCTTAGGAGAGAATATGAAACTCTCTGGTTATGAAGAGAACTGAGAAATAAATCTATTTCTGGTTACATGAATTGCTAGGCAGTGTTTTTCTAATCAAGCTGATAAACAGAGCTGCAGAGATATGGAGTGATTGTGTGAGAAATCACAACAACCTCCCTTGATTGGTGGATAGAAAACTAAATTGTCAAAATTCCTGTGGGAGGATGGAAGTAACCTCCATCCATGGATGTAACTAAACAAAAGGAAGAATCTCTCTCGGGGCATCATGATCTAGCTAGGGGGTGGGCAGTTGTAAACCTGTTCAAGAGAAATTGTGCCTATAGTTGGATGGAAAAGGGAACACCCTTCAACATTTGCCAACTAATTTCCAGTTTTTAGATAAGTGTTACTCTAAGCTTTGTATTGTTCTTGTTTAGTTTCTCTTATAATATGAATTCTGTGAATTTTATGAATGCTAGAGTTATATTATGTTTAAATAAGATAACTTGTGATGTTGATGTGATAGTGACTTAGAAATATGAAGTGGAGTCTGAAAATCACTTATATTGATGATTCTACCTTCTGATTGTACCTATCTTGACAAAGAAGTGTTAGTGACAGGGATTCATTCATATTTGGAATAGAATGTGTGGATCACCTAAAGAATTATATATATGTAAAAAAAAATCCAAGTACAGAAAGGAGATAACAAGTGTTCTAGAGAAATGAAAATTCAACCTCTGTTAAATCAGTACATGGACTTAGGTGAATTTATGAATACGCTTTCAATTAAACACTATTTTAACTTATCTCCTTACTTCTTAGTTGTTTGTGTTCTAAAAGAAGAATTCTAGATGGGATTGTTCAGATCGATCTAGCTTACATTCCATCTTCTGTTCTAATGAGGAAAGATAACACAGTTGGAACCTCTACAAAATTTTGAAAGGATAGAGACAAAAAAAATTGTATAAGTTTTCTATGATCTTAAGGTGTCCTGGAAATTTATGTGAGAACACTTAGAAACTACCAGGTTTTAGAATGGTATTTGGGCCTTAAGGAGATATCCCAATGGGGATAAATACCAAAATTTATTATAAATAAGAATTAGGAAAATAAGGAATAATTTTCCTAATTAAATTAGAATATAGAATATCTTAAAATCTCGTTTGGACATTAATAAACAATTATACTAATTAGGGGTGAAAATCCCTACAAACTTGGAAGGAATTCCCTTAAATTGGGTAGCTATAAATTCTGGTAGAAAACCATAATTTACTATGGGGGGAAACCCTTGTTTTAAGACCAACTCCTTAAATTTAGGGAG
Source organism: Picea mariana (assembly GCA_032191745.1). NCBI lineage: Eukaryota > Viridiplantae > Streptophyta > Pinopsida > Pinales > Pinaceae > Picea > Picea mariana. The sequence goes on along the minus strand of JASDQU010013983.1, from coordinate 64,469 downwards.
GGAAAGTAAAGCTTGGTAAGACAGAAAATTTACTCCTTTACCCAAGAGGAAAAGAAATTTTAAATCAGATTCTAAGTCAAGAATGAAGAAACTTCGTGGGAAATTAGGATTTTATTAAATTGTCTTATAAAGACTGGGAAACTATGTTTCTTTTCCCTTATTTTTCCTGTAAGAGAAAATAATTCCATTTAAATTTTCCAGGTAATAAAATAGTGCATGGCCATATATATATATATATATATCCTTCTAGAAAATGGGGGTTAAAGTTCCTAGAGAATAAAAGGCATGAGACCAAAAGAAAATACACTTTAATACTATTCTAATGTCAAAGCACACCAGGATATGACCTGTGATTAAATGCCTTAACTATCTCGTGGTATTTGAGACTTTGAGACTCTCGGGCTCCGAGAGGTTTGAGAATGGAGAGTGTGTTGAAGAGCCGAAGGAGTTGACACAGATATTTTTCCCTCATTCCAATATTAAATATAATATTGGGAATTTAATAAACCTGGGTATAATTTCCAAGGGAGTGTAATATAATATATTATATTATAATAAAGTCCATTGTACTATCCACACGTGGATATGGCCAACCCTTTTTCCCTTAAAATATTTTATAATGTATAACGTGCATAAGTGGGACCCCTTCGGGACTTCGAGAATTCAGGGCTTTGGGATGTTGAAATGATTGTGTTGTGATGAATCCCGAAGGCTTCTGGCCCGGAGTCTCCTTAGGAAAGCATTTAATGGAAAATTGTAATTATCAATTACAAACTTTAATGGGGCTTATGGTATTATAATATATTATAATGTTATAAAATCCCTACACGGACGAGGTCAACCTTTTCCCAAATAATTTATATTATATACATAGTATAACCCATGTGCATGGGACCACTTCGGGACTTCGAGATATTTGAGGAATGGAGAGTGTGTTGAAGAGCCGAAGGAGCTGACCTGAAAATTCTCCCTCATTCCAATATTAAATATATTATTGGGATTTATTAAACTTGGGTGCAATTCTCAAGGAGGTGTATTTTAATATAATATATTATAATAAAAGTTTATTATAATATTTGCAAGTGAATGAGGCCATCCATTTTCCCTTTTAAAAATATTATATAATGCGTAATACGTGTAAGTGTGGACCCTTTCGGGACTCTGAGACTCTGGGATATTTGAGAAATGGAGAGTGTGTTTAGGAGTCGAAGGAGTTGACCCGAAGTTTCCCCCCATTAAAACAATGTTATAAATTAATAAGTATAAAGTATTGAATTTTAGTAAATAAAATAAAGTGTAGTTATATTACCAGAGAATTTGAGCTTTGGGAATTCTTGGAAATAGTGGGAGGATTAATGGTTTATGTCTTGAGTTAGATTAACAAAGTTAAGTACAATTTTAATATAATTAATTATATTACAGTATAATATAGCTAATTATAATTATATTGTACTATAATTAGTTAAATGAAGAGGTAATGTGATTATGTTGTAATAATTAATATTAAATCATACTTGGGGTTGGATTCCCAAGGTAAGAAGGAAAAGAAAATCCTTGGTTTCACCCAGCCGATAATTTAGGCCAAGTAGAAACATAATTACGAAGGGAATTAATTAATGAAGATTAATTACCCTAGAGGGGATTAAATAAATGATTATAAAAGAGTGAGATTTTAATATAATGTTGATTTATTAATTAAACATGCTTATAAGAATTAGACAAGTGTTAACCCTGGCTAGATGAGCTTCTGGATGCCAGGTTGATGTGGCATACCAGGGTAGGCCTACATGGCATCTGGGGCTAGATGTGAGACAGGTATGGAATCACATGGGTGCCATGTGGCGATGGGCTGGCCTTTGGCCAATGATGCCCCAAATTTTTTCAGAAAGCCATAAATTTCAATCCAGAACTCGGTTTTGGACAAATTTATAGTCATTGTAAGACTCTCAACGAGTATAAAGCGATGATGTCCTTATTAGAGGAATTCAGGGAAGTTGAAGGGAAGTGAAAAATTTATACCCCATCCTTTAAAAAGGTACTTAAGGGGTTGGGTGTGTGATAGAGTGATATCCGAGCAAGGTTACAACACTTTCCCTACTTAGGCTCGCGAAAGAGTCGAATAAATTTTTACAGTTAAGGTTACAACACTTTCCCTACCCTACTCCACCCTACCTATCAAAGTAAAATTCAAACACTAGGCCTGGATGGGCCGAATAAAAATCATGAGATTAGTTTACCAAGGCTAAGATGAGCCTATTGAAAGTGTTTACTGCCATAAGGAGATTATCTTCATAAGCTCCTTGAGGAGAAGGATTTCAGATTGAAATATTGTTGGGATTTACTCAACAAAAAATCAAGCACACAAGATTGCATTATAAGAATCATATCATTTCTTTGGTGGAAATATAGCCACTACTTTAGTAGTGGGATTATGTCGATAAGCACTAATAACAAGACTTGGATGCGAATGGAAGAAACTTGTTATAGGGATGCTTGAGTCTAGGGGGACAATGGACTGAATAGGTTGCAAGGTTGCCTACAAATGTGGGCTAATGAAGCCTTTGGAAATTACAATTGTTGCTTAAATAATATATTAGGCCTTGTGAATATATTAATTCCCTATGCCTAGAGGCCTTATGGAAATATTTGAGGTTAACATACTTGACCTGTCATAACTGAAAACATGTTGTTGGGATAATCCCCTTTTTGCAAAGTAAAAAAGAGTCATGTGGACTGAGAATAACCCTCATGGAAAAAGTGAAGTGACATGAGCAAGTTCAAAATATCACGATTGTGCTAGGGGAGTGTATATCCCTATTAACTTAAGGGTGTGTTTGTGCATGATAATGCAAGAGGTAAGTAAGTGGAATATGTTTTCACTGCAGGCATGGGTGAAATGCTTGGTGCAAGAGGATATGTTGAAATGCATATGACAAATATTGAGCATCCATATAACATGCATATATGCTTATTATAGTCTGTCATTGGATGTAAAATATGGTGATGTCATAGATCATATGGTTAGTGATGATCTGATTATAGAAGAATACGTAAAATTTTGATGATATTGAATGTATATTACACTATGAGGATAAGATAGAATGGTTAATGAAATGTTGATCCCAAATGTGGTAAAGGAAGTGTTGGGGAATTTATAGCTAACCAATGGGTCAGATTGACATCCAAAGGTGGATGATAGCCATATAGGTATGGCTTGGTATGCTTAAGTAGCAGTGAGAGGGAATCTAGAAAAGGATTCCCTTGATAAAAAGGTATGTTGATCAAGAATGGTTAGAATCTAGATTGTTTGTTTTGTTGCCTTGGCCACGATTGAAATTGCCTAGACTGTATTTCTGGGTTGTGAAATGTTTTTATAGTAGTTGATGCAAGAGTGTTTTCTTGCTATTTGTTGTCATGTAAAAAGGGAAACACAATGATGAATATGTCTACAAGACTTGCCATGTAAATGGTTGTAATCTCTCAATGGAGGGGGAAACATAGTGTTGAGTACTCCTAAGAGATTGTCATAAGAATGTCTTTAAGATCTCTAGGAGGAAGAATTTAGAAGTTTGAAATGTCCATGACATGGAAAGAGGTCCAAGCAATGAACTTGCATGTTGAATACCTATCCATATTTTTATATTCTTGAGTACATATATTGAAGGTGTCATAAGGTCGCCCAATATAAAGAATGATATTAAGAACAAATAGATATGAGTGAATGATATAAAAATGTGCAAGTGATGCACATGTATAATGTATGATTATATGTATACCGAAGGCATGATATGACTACATGAATAAGTGAAAAGTAAGGAAATAATTGCACTTGCCAGGAATGAATAAATACCATGGATGCATGGATGACTCTATTTTGAAGAGTCATGACTATATTTTTCTAAATAATAGCTTGAGGAGGATGCGTTCCAATCCCTCAGGAATAACAAATATAAATTAATGAAAGAGTAAATGAACAAAGATTCTATGTTGTCGTGATGAAAGGCAACATGAATATGCTTTTAAGGAACACATGTAAATAATTGTGAACAATCATGAACTAAATAATTTTCAATCGATATGGAAATGAAACTATAAAGGGTTCCTATGGTGGACACACACACAACATTCTAAAGCATGTGATTAAGTGCATGGAAGCACAATTTTAAAGTAAGATGATAATATAAAGGACATGTTTTGAATGTGTATTTGAAATACATCATAGGAATGCATGATTAAATTCCATATGGAATTTTGGGTTAACCTCGAAAATGATGAGGTTGAGGATGAATCATGATTGAATCCATTTCAGATAGTGATGGATATGCAACAAGAGAGTTGTATGATGAAGAAGTCCCATATGGAGGAACTGTGTAAAGAGTCTGACAAGAGAACAAGGTTATAATATTAATGACTGTTGGAAAATTATGCAATGGA
>JASDQU010013983.1:36499-48056 GCA_032191745.1 Picea mariana | reverse complement strand
CCCCGGACCCCGCAGAGGGGGTTACCCCCCCCTGCACTCCTCCGCGTGGAAGAGTGTACATACTTTTGGGGTGTAAATACTTCATGGGGTATAAACATGGCTAAAAGTAAAAGACCTCTAAATCAGGAAGATAATCAGGCTCCACAACCAACATGAAGTGACATGATCAAGTTCAAAATCTCATGGTTGTGCTAAGGGAGTGTATATCCCTATTAACTTAATGGTGTGTCTATGCATGAGAATACAAGAGGTAAGCAAGTGGAATATGTTTTCACTACAGGTATGCGTGAAATTCTTGGTGCACAAGGATATGTTGAAATGAATATGAAAAAGTTTGAGCATGCATATAACATGCATACATACTTATTATAGTCTATCATTGGATGTAAAATATGATGATGTCATAGATCATATGGTTAGTGATGATCTGATTATGGAAACATAAGTAAAATTTTGATGATATTGAATGTATACTACACTATGAGGATAAGATAGAATGGTTAATGAAATGTTGATCCCAAATGTGGTAAAGGAAGTGTTGGGGAACTTCTATCTTACCAATGGGTCAGGTTGACATCCAGAGGTGGATGGTAGCCATATAGGTATGGACGGGTATGCTTAAGTAGAAATGGGAGGGAATCTATAAAAGGATACCCTTGATAAAAAGGTATGTTGATAAAAAATGGTTAGAAGCTAGATTGGTTGTTTTGTTTCCTTTGTCATGGTTGAAATTTCCTAGACTGTATTTCTGGGTTGTGAAATGTTTTTATAGCAGTTGAAGCAAGAGTGTTTTCTTGCTAGTTGTTATCATGTAGAAAGGGAAACACAATTATGAATATGTCTACGAGACTTTCTATGTGAATGGTTGTAAGATATAAAAAAAGAGGGAATTATAGTGTTGACTACTCCTATGATACTGTCATAAGAATGGCTTTAAGATCTCTAAGAGGAAGAATTCAAAAGTTTCAAATTCCCATGACATGGAAAGAGGTGGAAGCAATGAACTTGCATGTTGAATACCTATCCATATTTTTATATCATTGAGTACATAGATTGAAGGTGTCATAAGGTTTCCCAATATAAAGAATGATATTAAGACCAAATATACATGAGTGAATGATATTAAAATGTGCAAGTGATGTGCATGTATGATGTATGAGTATATGTATACTTAAGGCATGATATGACTGCCTAAATAATTGAAATGTAAGGAAAGAATCACACTTTCCAGGAATGAATAAATACCATGGATGCATGGCTGACTCTATTTTGAAGAGTCATGACTATTTTGTTCTAAACAATAGCTTGAGGAGGATGTGTTCCAGTCCCTCGACAAAAGCCAATATAAATTGATGAAAGAGTAAATGAACAAATATGCTTTGTTGTCATGATGAAAGGCAACATGAATATGATTTTAAAGACTACATTTAAATGATTTTGAGCAATCATGAACTAAATAATTTACAATCAATATGGAAATGAAACTATAAAGGGTGCCTATGGTGGACACACACACACAACATTCTAAATCATGTGATTAAGTGCATGCAAGAACAGTTTGAAAGAAAGTTGATAACATAAAGGACATGTTTTAAATGTGTATTTGCAATACAACATAAGAATGCATGCTTAAATTCCTTACATAATTTTGGGTAAACCTTGGAAATCATGAGGTTGAGGCTGAATTAGGATTGAATCCATTTTGGATAGTGATGGATATGCAACAAGAGAGTTGCATGATGAATAAGTTCCACATGGAGGAACAATGTATAGAGTCTGACATGAGAGCAGAGTCATAATATTAATGACTACTGGAAAATTATGTAGTGGAATACAAAACCTATTTCTATAAGAACTCTACATTACATTCTAAAATATATTGCGTGCATAGGAGACATGTAAATGAGCGTTGACCATTCGGATTTCTAAATGGTAATGTGTAGAATGCACTAGCTCTTAACTTGTGGGAAAAATATTGCTATTGTAACATGTTGATTTATCCAGGGAAGTCAAGAGGAAACTTGGTTGAAATTGCTCAAGGAAAAGAGTAGGAAAAGCCTAAGAGGAACATATTGCTTAAGTCAAGGAGGAGGAAAGGAGAAACACTTTCCTCACTCCAAAAATTTGTGATTTGCTTAACAAAGTTATAAACCTCAAAAGGAACAACTATGAAAGAAAACGAAACTAAAACAAATAAAGTATGTTTAAATTATTAGGCTTAGTTGAGCCATGTTAAGTAAAGGTAGTGAGGCCTTGGAAATAACTCAGTTGAACTAAAAAGTTCCAGAATGTGAAGGAGGAGTTGGAAAAACGGAAGAGTCCCTTGACTCCTATATTGTTGTTTATTGTGTTTCTCTGGAGTAAGAAACTGATATGTTGATGCATGTAAATGATTTTGGCATGAGAATGCTGACATTTGTATGGCTGTGGATACAACTAAAGATTTGATTATGTTTTCTCTCATGAAAACATTGAGGGTAATGTGATACAATGCATATAGATATGTTGGGGCATATCTGAAAATGTTTTACTGATTTAAATACATGCACTTTAATTAACATGACAATTGACATAATTTTGAATGTGATAATGCATGTTTTGTGTAGGAAATGTTTGGAGTTGTTGGGAAAGGAAATCTGCCAATGGTAGACAACCTCTAGCAAAGGATAAATGCAAGAAGGTTGTTGTTAAAAGATTGTTGAAGGGACTTTGGGAGCCCATAAAGCACCACTGATGAGGTAATATCAGAGAGGGTGTTGGCAGCCAGAACATGTATAAAAGTGCTCATGCCTGTGTGGCATAAGGTATGAAGGGATTTGGTAAGAGTCCCCCTCTAAATTATTTTATTATCTAAATGGTATACAAATAATTTTGAGTGGCTGTTGCATGCCATTGCTACCCAAGTAGGGTAAGATTCAAGAAAGAAGAATCTAAATAATGGAGAGAGGAAATCTATGCGAGTCAAGGATGATTTAGGATATTTGTAGGAAAATTCATGAATAAGTAGTGTCACATGTACATTTAGCAATCAAGAGTGATTGGGAACACAGTGCTCATAGGAAGCACATTGAATTGAATGCATTGAGGAAATGCATGCTTGCATAAGAGGGCATAAAATATATTTCACATTAAGGAAGGAGGACCTTCCAATAATATACCTGAATTGTAAAGGTGTTAAAGAAAGGAAGTGGGTGGCCATGAGTATTGGAACCATTGGTTACAATTAAGGAAATAATTTTTTAGATGAAACCATATGAAACTTGGGTTTCATATTATAATATGTTAAATTGAGGACATGATTCGTTTGTAGCAAGAAGCACAGTCTTGTTGTAATAATGAATGAGAATGAATAAGCCTTATGGTGAAGAGGTTGGTTGAGCTCCAACACATGATGGAAAAGTACTTGTCATAAAGTGTGGCAAACTTGAAATCAATGCAAGGGTACATTGGTATGAATGTGGCCAAGAACATTGGCACATTGATTAGATTCATTTGATATTTGAATTGCATTTGGAAAAATTTGGTATGATGAAATGATGCATGCGTAAAGAGTGATATTTATTTTTTCTTTGTACCATTGAATAGATGAAAATGAATTTGATTGTTAGTATGCACAGTTTTGAAATTATTTGTCAGTCACTGCAAGTGTGCAATGAAAATCTAATGTGCATGAGAACTAACAATTTGCTTGGCTTATTGAAGTTGAAATTGCAGGAAGGAGGGTCATCGATATGACAGTGTTGTAAGCCCATAAGGACGACCAATTGCCTGTTGAGCCAAACTGCCATGGGAAGGAAAATCCCATACTTGTGAAACATATATAAAAATAAAAAGTGGAATGTGGAAATATATGGGGAACAAAATTGCAAAAAAAATAAATCTGAATTGGAATTAATGATAATGTCTCACAAATTCTTGTGTACATGTGATACAGGTGAGATGAAAATGATCTATCTAGTGAGGACAGATGAAGGCTATCAAAGCTAAAAATCATGGAAAAGGCTATTGTGACATGAGAACCCTATGATAATCCATGATCACCATAGAATATGTTGTGTTGTGGTAAAAAACATTGGAGGGATGCCTCAGCTATAAGACTCAATGAAATCTCTAAAGCACTTCTTGTGTAAGAAATATTTGGTAAGGAAAGATGGATCACCCGAGGGACTGTATAGCAGAGAAGGGGATGTATGAGCCTGGGCCTGGAGGCCGAGTGACTTCAAGGAAAAGGAGACTTCAATAATTCTTGTAAACTATTGGTTGGGATCATGCATACAATGGGTATGTCAAGGAAACAATGGGACAAGTTAGTAAGATAACCAATTGGATGTGGATCCATGAAATTGCACAGATAAGTATTATGCTAATATGAATATACCTTTTGAATTTTAAGCAACAATAAAATGTTTTTTTTAATGAAAGTGTGATGAATATGCTTGTTGTTTGAAATCATTGTAGGCATGTGACAAAGGCCAAAAGTCTGCAAAGGACCGGGCCAAGAAATAGGAACAACAATGTTGAAGGAGCTGAAAGAAGAAGACATGAAAAGTGTTGATGAGATACAAAGAACACCGAGGACGGTGTTCATTTAAGTAGGGGGGGATTGTAACACCCTTGTTTCCCTCGACTTGTAAATATAACTATATCTTTCTAAAAGGGTAGTGTAAATATTTATGCTACTAATGTAAAAAGGAAAATTTTGGAAAAATGTTGAGGGGGATTTCCTATATAGATCATGATGCCATGAGAGGAAAATAGTGAGGACATTTCCCTTGCTAATTTAAAATTCAATAAAAATCCAGATTTCCCATTTTCTAAAATTCTGGTTAATGGAGGAAGTTGGTAGTTGAACTATCAACTTCCCAGATTTATGAAAAAGAATGGGTGTTGTACCAGAACTGCCTTGCCTCATAAGTATGGGCAGAAAAATACCCATATAGAGGATTCTGGGCTGACCCATGAATTGAGGGAGTTGACCCATGAAATATTGTTGAAGAAGGGATGAAATGAAGGGAAAATGGCAAGTAGAGAAGAGGGGAGATAATTAGTTGAGTTTGAGAGCCATTTCTAAGTAGGGAGGATGTAGAGGAATGGGTCTAGTGACCATTTCTTAGGAGGGATATCATAAGCAATTCTTTGGTTCTAAAGAGAACTGAGAAACAAATTTGTTTCTCGGTACAAGAATTGTTGGGTAGTGTTTTTCTAATCAAGGTGATAAATGGAGTTGCAGAGATATGGAGTGATTGAGTGAGGAATAACAACAACCTCCCTTGATTGGTGGATAGAAAATTAAACTTCCATAATTCATGTGGGAGGAGGGGAGTAACCTTTGTCTCTAGTTGTAACTAGACATAAGGAAGAATCTCTCTTGGGGCATCATGATCTAGCTAGGGGGTGAGCAGTTATAAACCATTACAAGAGAAATTGTGCCTATGGTTGGGTGGAAAAGGGAACACCCTTCAGTAGTTTCCAACCAATTTCCAGTTGTCATATAAGTACTTCTCTAAGCTTTGTATTGTTCTTAATTAGTTTCTCTTGTAATATGAATTCTGTGAATTTTATGAATGCTAGAGTTATATTCTGTTTAAATAAGATAATTTGTGATGTTGATGTGGTAGTGACTGAGAAATCTAAAGTGGAGTCTAAAAATCACCTTTATTGATGATTCTACTTTCTGTTTGTACCTATCCTGACAAAGGAAGTGCTAGTGATAAGTAGTCAATAATATTTGGAATAGAATGTGGGTGGATCACCTGCATAAGTATATATATGTATAAAAAAATCTAAGTACAAAAAGGAGATAACAAGTGTTCTAGAGAAATGAAAATTCAACCTCTGTTAAATCGATACAGGGACTTAGGTGAATTTATAAATAAGATTTAAGTTAACAACTATTTTAACTTATCTCCTTACTTCTTAGTTGTTTGTGTTCTAAAAGAATAATTCTAGATGGGATTCTTCAGACTGATCCAGCTTACAGACCATCTTTTGTTCTAATGAGGACAAATAACATAGTTGGAACCTCTAGAAGAATTTGAAAGGAAAAAGAAAAAATCATATGTATAAGTTTGCTTATGATCTTAAGGTGTCCTGGAATGTTATGTCAGAACACTTAGAAAATACAAGGTTTTATAATGGTATTTGAGCCTTAAGGAGATAAACCAATGGGGATAAATTCCAAAATTTATTATAAATAAGCATTAGGAAAGGAATTAGGAAAATAAGGAAGAAATTCCCTAATTAAATTAGAATATTAAATCTCCTAAAATCTTGTTTGGACATTAATAAACAATTATACTAATTAGGGGTGAAAATTCCTACAAACTTGGAAGGAATTCCCTTAAATCAGAGAGTTGTAAATTCTAGTAGAAAATCAAAATTTACTATGGGGGGAAACCCTTGTTTTAAGACCAACTCCTTAAATGTAAGGAGCGAAAGTAAAGCTTGGTAAGAAGGAGAAAATTTACTCCTTTACCCAAGAGGAAAAGAAATTGTAAATCAGATTCTAAGTCAAGAATGAGGAAACTTCGTGGGAAATTAGGATTTTATTAAATTGTCTTATAAAGACTCGAAAACTATGTTTCTTTTTCCTTATTTTTCCTGTAAGAGAAAGCAATTGCATTTAAATTTTCTAGGTAATAAAATTGTGCATATATATATATATAAGAAAATGGGGGTTAAATTTCCTGGAGAATAAAATCCCTGAGACCAAAAGAAAATATACTTTAATACTATTCTAATGTCAAAGCACACCATGATATGACCCATGATTAAATGCCTTAACTATCTCATGGTATTCGAGACCAAAAGAAAATATACTTTAATACTATTCTAATGTCAAATCACACTAGGATATGATCCATGATTAAATGCCTTAACCATATCGTGGTATTCATAACTTCGGGACTTTGAGACCTCGGGGGCCTGGGAGGTTTGAGAATGGAGAGTCTGTTGAAGAGTTGAAGGAGTTGACCCAGATATTTTTCCCTCATTCCAATATTAAATATAATATTAGTAATTTAATAAACCTAGGTGCAATTTCCAAGGGAGTGTAATATAATATATTATATTATAATAAAGTCCATTGTACTATCCGCACTGGGATATGTCCAACCCTTTTTCCCTTAAAATATTTTATAATGTATAGTGTGCATAAGTGGGGCCCCTTTGAGACTTATGGACTTTGTGGCTTCGAGATGTTGAAATGATTGTGTTGTGATAACTCTTGAAGGCTTCTGGCCTAGAGTCTCCTTAGGAAAACATTTAATGGAAAATTATAATTCTCAATTACAAACTTTAATGAGGCTTATGGTATTATAATATATTATAATATTACAAAATCATTACGTGGATGAGGTCAACCTTTTCCCAAATAATTTATATTATATACATATTATAACCCATGTGCATGGGACTACTTCAGGACTTCGGGACTCCAAGATATTTGGGGAATGGAGAGTGTGTTGAAGAGCCGAAGGAGCTGATCCGAAAATTCTCCCTCATTCCAGTATTAAATATATTATTGGGATTTATTAAACCTGGGTGCAATTATCAAGGAGGTGTATTTTAAAATAATATATTATAATAAAAGTTTATTATAATATTTGCACGTGAATGAGACCAACCCTTTTCCCTTTTAAAAATATTATATAATGCGTAATATGTGTAAGTGTGGACCCCTTCTAGACTTCGAGACTCCAGGACTCCAGGATATTTGAGGAATGGAGAATGTGTTTAGGAGCCAAAGGAGTTGACCCGAAGTCCCCCCCCCCCATTAAAACAATGCCATAAATTAATAAGTATAAAGTATTGAAGTTTATACTTATTATATTGAGCGATATAGTTACGAATTTTAGTAAATAAAATAAAGTGTGATTATATTACCAGAGAATTTGGGCTTTGGTAATTCCTCGAAATATTGGGAGGATTAATGGTTTATGTCTTGAGTTAGATTAACAAACTTAAGTACAATTTTAATATAATTAATTATATTACAGTAAAATATAATTAATTATAAGTATATTGTACTATAATTAGTTAAATGAAGAAGTAACATGATTATGTTGTAATAATTAATATTATATCATACTTGGGGTTGGATTCCCAAGGTAAGAAGGAAAATAAAATCATTGGTTTCACCCGATCGATCATTTAGGCCAAGTAGAAACATAATTACGAAAGGAATTGATTAATGCAGATTAATTACCCTGGAGGGGATTAAATAAATGATTAATAAAGAGTGAGATTTTCATATAATGTTGATTTATTAATTAAACAAGATTATAAGAGTTAGACAAGTGTTAAGCCCAGTTGGATTGGCTTATGAATGTTAGGGTGACATGACATGCCAGGGTAGGCCCACATGGCATCATGGGGCTATATGTGAGACATGTGTGGAATCATGTGGGTGAAACATGGCGATGGGATGGATTTTGGCCAATGATGCCCCAAATTTTTTCAGAAAGCCATAACTTTGAATCCAGAACTCGGTTTTGGACAAATTTATAGTCGTTGGAAGACTCTCAGCGAGTATAAGGCGATGGTGTCTTTATTATAGGAATTTAGGGAAGTTGAAGGGAATTGAAAAATTTATACCCCATCCTTTAAAAGGGTACTTATGGGGTTGGGTATGTTATAACAGTGTTGAAGAAGAATGAATGATGCCCAAAGTAGCAGATAAACTAAACCCTGAAATGATGATGATATTTTTTACAACTAATCTTGAGGACCTTTTTGTCAATCGAAGAACTTGTCCCTGGAGACAAATATTGCAAGCAATAATTATTTCAAATTTTTTGGGGACAGTTGCACAACTAATTATGAGCATATACCAACAATATCATATATGGGTTTATAGTATGCAAGAAATTTTTGAATTGAATACTTCAAAGTAAGTTGAATAAAATTCAATATAAAAACTCAGCTTGTGCACAAGGGTGACTCTTATAGCAATTCTTTTTCAAAGTTGTGTTTCCAACTTCAAATCCTCAATTATCTGCATCCCTTCAACCTTGATTTACAAACATTTTGAGACCTGACCACACCCTTTAAAATATAAAAAATTTCAATGGGTACCACTTTATTTTGATCTCCTTTGCTATTATTTTAGCCTGCTTGCATTTTTTGTTCCATGTTTTTCCCTGTGATATCTCTCAATCATTTGTGATTCAAGCTCAAAAAAGGATTATGTTAAGCCCTAATATTGACTCATTACCCCTTAATTGGGGCATATTACATTAATAATGTTATTTTATTTATGTCAGCTTTATTGCATTAGTTGTAATTATACCTCCTAGTCTCCTATATATACCAAGGAGACATTTTCATTTGGAATCATCTTGTACTTGAACATTTAAGTGGGGTAAAAGGAGGTTGCTCCCTCGAAGAGGCTTATTATCTGAAATTATCTATTTTTCAAGGCATTGAGTACTTTTTCTGAGGTTTTTCTATGCTATATTGATATTTGGTTCTTAACATATGGTATCAGAGCTAAAGGTCTTGGGGTTTTGCTGCTACATCTAAGACACCTTGGAATTTTCATTATAACTTTTTTTCTACAACGTTTCACAAGGAATGGCTTGGAGGATATTTAGTAGACGGATCAAGGTACGTTGGGTTAAAATTTCATCTCCTAAGGCCTTACACTTTCGGAGATATAGCCTGTACAAGATAGGGTTATGGAATCATCCTGAAATGAGTCATTGCGGAATTTTCACTATAAAAAAATTTCTGTAACGTTTCAGACCCTGAAATCTGTAGGATATTCACAAAAATTAGTAAGGTATTTGTGGTAAAAATTTCAGCTTCTGGGTCATCTTAAATTTGTATATACACCCTGTGTAAGATAAGGTATCTGATAAGTCCTATTGACTAGTCTCAAGAAGGTGTTCCGGGTAAAACAATCATAACTTCTTTCTAGAGTATCCAAATTGAGTGGGACCAGTTTCATTGGATTTTGGAAAGTCTATAGTATTTCTGGTATGTGTTTCATAATTTTATATCAATTATGTTGTGCGGGGCACACTATACAAGTAAGATCTATTGGAAAGGACAAAAATCGACAATTTGTGGGGAAGTTACCATAAATTCCACTTGGCACATCCAATTTTGATCAAACCTGTGGCATTGCAGAGAAAAAATATCAGAGAACTACATAAAAGAAATTTTCATACCCAGAAGGGCCTAAACTTGGGAGATACAATAGAACAAAGATTGTCTAGCAGAACCGCCTCAAAATCAAGATTCAAAAGTGATACTTGGCGAACATGCCACTCAAAAAGGGAACTTCTACACCAAATAAGCCTCCAGACAATCCTACTTGGACTCTTGATGAAGGTGAAGAAATGCATAGGGACATAAATGATTTACAAAAGAAGATAGTCACAAAAGATGAACTACAAGAGATGGAAGCTAAGTTGGAGGCAAATATGGATGGTTTAAAAGAGGAGATCATGGAAGTATTGAAAAATTTCGTAATAGAGAAGGCACATGAAAGTGAAAATGCATCCCATGAAATTCATGATGAGGACACAAGGAAGGTGAATCCAGAATGGAGAAACTCCAACTTTGGGTTGAAGACAAACCACGTTCCTAAGATCGATATGAGGAAGTTTGATGGCAAGGACCCAATCACATGGANACATACACAAAAGGTACGAATTGCTTCTTTATATTTAGAACCTAATCAATTTGTATGGTATTGATGGCTTTGTTCTCGCAAATCACTTGTCACTTGGACAATTTTCACGGAAGAAATGATAGCACACTATGAAGATACAAGGAGCAATACCTTCTTTATCCAATTGATAAATCTCAAGCAAAAGGGTTCAGTTACCGAGCACATTAAGAACTTCCAAAGATTGAATATAAAGGTAACCGATATTCCAGATGAGCACTTGATTGATGTATTCATCGGAACTTTAAAGGATAACATTCAACATGAGGTTCACCTTTGGGAACCCAAATCATTGAAGAATGCATTTAAGGTGGCAAGAAATGTTGAAAGTAAAAATATGGCTATGTCTACTAGAAGGACCAATCCTAACATCTATAGAGAGAACAATGCTCCTTCTTCTAAAACACCTCAACCTACAAGGTTGAGACCTCAACAATTGGAGGAAAGAAAAGCAAAAGGTTTATGGTTTAATTGTGACAGCAAGTACAGTAAGGGACATAAGTGTGGTGAGGAGAAATTATTCTACATAGATTGTGAAGAGGAAGAAGAAGAAGAACAAGAACCATCTCAAGATGAAAACGTAGAAGCAATTTTGTCTGACGAGTTGACTCCCACGATATTGTGTAATGCATTGGCTGGAATTAGCACTCCTCAAACCCTCAAGATCGAAGGATACATCAAAAATAAAAAGGTAATAGTCCTAATTGATTCTGGCAGTACTCATAATTTCATTCACTATAAATTAGCCAAAGCTCTCAATTGCTTTGTATATCTAGTGCCAGAGTTTCAAGTAATGATTGCAAATGGAGGAACTATCAATTGCTCAGGAAAATGCAATAAGATCAATCTTACTATGGGGGAATATGTAATGAATAGTCCAAT
>JASDQU010013983.1:19500-32683 GCA_032191745.1 Picea mariana | reverse complement strand
TTAATACTATTCTAATGTCAAAGTACACCAAGATATGACCCGTGATTAAATTGCTTAACCATATCATGGTATTTGAGAGTTCGGGACTTCGGGACTCTAGGGCTCCGGGAGGTTTGAGAATGGAGAGTGTGTTGAAGAGCCGAAGGAGTTGACCCAAATATTTTTCCCTCATTCCAATATTAAATATAATATTGTGAATTTAATAAACCTGGGTGCAATTTCCAAGGGCATGCAATATAATATATTATATTATAATAAAGTCCATTGTACTATCCACATGTGGATATGGCCAACCTATTTTCCCTTAAAATATTTTATAATGTATAATGTGCATAAGTCGGACCCCTTCAGGACTTCAGGGCTTCGAGATGTTGAAATTATGTCGTTGTGATAACCCCTGGAGGCTTTTGGCCCAGAGTCTCCTTAGGAAAGCATTTAATGAAAAATTATAATTCTCAATTACAAACTTTAATGGGGCTTATGGTATTATAATATATTATAATGTTATAAAATCCTTATGTGGACGAGGTCAACCTTTTCCCAAATAATTTATATTATATACATATTATAACCCATGTGCATGGGACCACTTCGGGACTCCAAGATATTTGAGGAATGGAGAGTGTGTTGAAGAGTCGAAGGAGCTGATCCATAAATTCTCCCTCATTCCAATATTAAATATATTATTGGGATTTATTAAACCTGGGTTCAATTCTCAAGGAGGTGTATTTTAATATAATATCTTATAATAAAATTTTATTATAATATTTGCAAGTGAATGAGGCCAACCCTTTTCCCTTTTAAAAATATTATATAATGCATAATATGTGTAAGTGTGGACCCCTTCTGAACTTCGAGAGTCTGGGACTCCGAGATATTTGAGGAATGGAGAGTGTGTTAGGAGCCAAAGGAGTTGACCCAAACCTCCCCCCCATTAAAACACTGCTATAAATTAGTAAGTATAAAGTATTGAAGTTTATACTTATTATATTGAGTGATATACTTATGAATTTTAGTAAATAAAATAAAGTGTGATTATATTAAGAGAATTCGGGCTTTTGGAATTCATGGAAATATTGGGTGCCATGTGGCAATGGGTTGGCCTTTGGCCAATGATGCCCTGAAAATTTTCAGAAAGCCATAACTTTCACTCCAAAACTCAGTTTTGGACAAATTTATAGTCGTTGGAAGACTCTCAAGGAGTATAAGACGATGTTGTCCTTATTAGAGAAATTCAAGGAAGTTGAAGGGAATCGAAAATTTTATACCCCATCCCTTAAAAGGGTACTTAGAGGGTTGATTGTGTGATAGAGTGGTATCAGAGAAGAGTTACAACACTTGGCTTGCTTGGGATCATGAAAGAGTTGAATAAATTTTTCTTACAAAACTTTTGAGGGGGAGGAAACCCTACTCCACCCTATCTATCAGAGCAAGATTCAAACAATAGGCCTGGATGGGCCAGAGAACAATCATGAGACTAGTTTACCAAGGATAAGATGAGCTTGTTGAAAGTGTTTACTGCCACAAGAATATTATCCACATAAACTCCTTGAGGAGAATTATTTCATATTGAAATATTGTTGGGATTTACTAAAAAACAATTGACGCACACAAGATTCCAGTAGAAGAATCATATTGTTTCTTTCGTGGAAAGATAGCCACTACTATACTAGTGGGATTATGTCGATAAGCACTAATAACAAGACTTAGATGTGAATGGCAGAAACTTGTTATAGGGATGCTTGATTCCAGGGAGAGAATGGACTGAATAGGTTGCAAGGTTGTCTGCAAATGTGGGCTAATGAAGCCTTTGGAAATTACAATCGTTGATTAAATAAGATATTAGGCCTTGTGAATATAATTCCCCATTCCTAGAGGCCTTATGGAAACATGTGAGGTTATCTTACTTGACCTACCATAACTGAAAACCTGTTGTTGGGATAATCCCCATTTTCAAAGTAAAAAGGAGTCCCATGGACTACGAATAACCCTCATGGAATAAGTGAAGTGACATGAGCAAGTTCAAAATCTCATAGTTGTGCTAAGGGAGTGTATATCCCTATTAACTTAATGGTGTGTCTATGCATGAGAATACAAGAGGTAAGCAAGTGGAATATGTTTGCACTACAGGTATGCATGAAATTCTTGATGCACAGGGATATGTTGAAATGAATATGTCAAAGTTTGAGCATGCATATAACATGCATACATACTTATTATAGTTTGTCATTGGATGTAAAATATGATGATGTCATAGATCATATGGTTAGTGATGATCTGATTATGGCAACATAAGTAAAATTGTGATGATATTGAATGTATATTACACTATGAGGATAAGATAGAATGGTTAATGAAATGTTGATCCCAAATGTGGTAAAGGAAGTGTTGGGGAACTTCTAGCTTACCAATGGGTCAGGTTGACATCCAGAGGTGGATGGTATCCATATAGGTATGGATGGGTATTCTTAAGTAGAAATGGGAGGGAATCTATAAAAGGATACCCTTGATAAAAAGGTGTGTTGATCAAGAATGGTTAGAAGCTAGATTGGTTGTTTTGTTTCCTTTGTCATGGTTAAAATTTCCTAGACTATATTTCTGGGTTGTGAAATGTTTTTATAGCAGTTGAAGCAAGAGTGTTTTCTTGCTAGTTGTTATCATGTAGAAAGGGAAACACAATTATGAAGATGTCTACGAGACTTTCTATGTGAATGGTTGTAAGCTATATAAAAAGAGGGAAACATAGTGTTGACTACTCCTATGATACTATCATAAGAACGGCTTTAAGATATCTAAGAGAAAGAATTCAAAAGTTTCAAATTCCCATGACATGGAAAGAGGTGCAAGCAATGAACTTGCATGTTGAATACTTATCCATATTTTTATATCATTGAGTACATAGATTGAAGGTGTCATAAGGTTTCCCAATATAAAGAATGATATTAAGACCAAATAGACATGAGTGAATGATATTAAAATGTGCAAGTGATGTGCGTGTATGATGTATGAGTATATGTATACTGAAGGCATGATATGACTGCCTAAATAATTGAAATGTAAGGAAAGAATCACACTTTCCAGGAATGAATAAATACCATGGATGCATGGCTAACTCTATTCTGAAGAGCCATGACTATTTTTTTCTAAACAATAGCTTGAGGAGGATGTGTTCCAGTCCCTCGACAAAAGCCAATATAAATTGATGAAAGAGTAAATGAACAAAGATGATTTGTTGTCATGATGAAAGGCAACATGAATATGATTTTAAAGACTACATTTAAATGATTTTGAGCAATCATGAACTAAATAATTTACAATCGATATGGAAATGAAACTATAAAGGGTGCCTATGGTGGACACACACACACAACAGTCTAAAGCATGTGATTAAGTGCATGGAAGAACAGTTTGAAAGCAAGTTGATAACATAAAGGACATGTTTTGAATGTGTATTTGCAATACAACATAGGAATGCATGCTTAAATTCCTTACATAATTTTGGGTAAACCTTGGAAATCATGAGGTTGAGGCTGAATTAGGATTGAATCCATTTTGGATAGTGATGGATATGCAACAAGAGAGTTGCACAATGAATAAGTTCCATATGGAGGAACTATGTATAGAGTTTGACATGAGAGCAGAGTCATAATATTAATGACTACTGGAAAATTATGCAGTGGACTACAAAACCTATTTATATAAGAACTCTACATTACATTCTAAAATATAATGCGTGCATAGGAGACATGTAAATGAGCGTTGACCATTCTGATTTCTAAATGGTAATGTGTAGAATGCACTAGCTCTTAACTTGTGGGAAAAATATTGCTATTGTAACATGTTGATTTATCCAGGGAAGTCAAGAGGAAACTTGGTTGAAATTGCTCAAGTAAAAGAGCAGGAAAATCCTAAGAGGAACATATTGATTAAGTCAAGGAGGAGTAAAGGAGAAACACTTTCCTCGCTCCAAAAAATTGTGATTTGCTTAACAAAGTTATAAACCTCAAAAGGAACAACTATGAAAGAAAACGAAACTAAAACAAATAAAGTATGTTTAAATTATTAGGCTTAGTTGAGCCATGTTACGTAAAGGTAGTGAGGCCTTGGAAATAACTCAGATGAACTAAAAATTTCCAGACTGTGAAGGAGGAGTTGGAAAAAGGGAAGAGTCCCTTGACTCCTATATTGTTGTTTATTGTGTTTCTCTAGAGTAAGAAACTGATATGTTGATGCATGTAAATGATTTTGGCATGAGAATTCTGACATTGTATGACTGTGGATACAACTAAATATTTGAATATGTTTTCTCTCATGAAAACATTGAGGGTAATGTGATACAATGCATATAGATATGTTGGGGCATATCTGAAAATGTTTTATTGATTTAAATACATGCACTTTAATTAACATGACAACTGACATAATTTTGAATGTGATAATGCATGTTTTGTGTAGGAAATGTTTGGATTTGTTGGGAAAGGAAATCTACCAATGGTAGACAACCTCTAGCAAAGGATAAATGCAAGAAGGTTGTTGTTAAAATATTGTTGAAGGGACTTTGGGAGCCCATAAAGCACCACTGATGAGGTAATATCAGAGAGGGTGTTGGCAGCCTGAACATGTATACAAGTGCTCATGCCTGTGTGGCATAAGGTGTGAAGGGATTTGGTAAGAGTCCCCCTCTAAATTATTTTATTATCTAAATGGTATACACATAATTTTGAGTGGCTGTTGCATGCCATTGCTACCCAAGTAGGGTAAGATTCAAGAAAGAATAATCTAAATAATGGAGAGAGGAAATCTATGCGAGTCAAGGATGATTTAGGATATTTGTAGGAAAATTCATGAATAAGTAGTGTCACATGTACATTTAGCAATAAAGAGTGATTGGGAACACAGTGCTCACAGGAAGCACATTGAATTGAATGCATTGAGGAAATGCATGCTTGCATAAGAGGGCAGAAAATAGATTTCACATTAAGGAAGGAGGACCTTCCAATAATATACCTGAATTGTAAAGGTGTTAAAGAAAGGAAGTGGGTGGCCATGAGTATTGGAACCACTGGTTACCATTAAGGAAATAATTGTTTAGATGAAACCATATGAAACTTGGGTTTCATATTATAATATGTTAAATTGAGGACATGATTAGTTTGTAGCAAGAAGCACAGTCTTGTTGTAATAATGAATGAGAATGAATAAGCCTTATGGTGAAGAGGTTGGTTGATGTCCAACACACGATGGAAAAGTGCTTGTCATAAAGTGTGGAAAACTTGAAATCAATGCAAGGGTACATTGGGTATGAATGTGGCCAAGAACATTAGCACATTGATTAAATTCATTTGATATTTGAATTGCATTTGGAAAAATTTGGTATGATGAAATGATGCATGCGTAAAGAGTGATATTTATTTTTGCTTTGTACCATTGAATATATGAAAATGAATTTGATTGTTAGTATGCATAGTTTTGAAATTGTTTGTCAGTCACTACAAGTGTGCAATGAAAATCTAATGTGCATGAGAACTAACAATTTGTTTGGCTGATTGAAGTTGAAATTGCAGGAAGGAGGGTCATCGATATGGCAGTGTTGTAAGCCCATAAGGATGACCAGTTGCCTGCTGAGCCAAACTACTATGGGAAGGAAAATCCCATACTTGTGAATCTAGTCCCTATGTGAAACATATATGAAAATAAAAAGTGGAATGTGGAAATATATGGGGAACAAAATCGCAAAAAAAAAAAATCTGAATTGGAATTAATGATAATGTTTCACAAATTCTTGTGTACATGTGATACAGGTGAGATGAAAATGATCTATCTAGTGAGGACAGATGAAGGCTATCAAAGCTAGAAATCATGGAAAAGGATATTGTGGCATGAGAACCCTATGATAATCCATGATCACCATAGAATATGTTGTGTTGTGGTAAAAAACACTGGAGGGATGCCTCGGCGGTAAAACTCAATGAAATCTCTAAAGCACTTCTTGTGCAAGAAAGCTTTGGTAAGGAAAGATAGATCACCCGAGGGACTATATAGCAGAGAAGGGGATGTCTGAGCCTGGGCCTGGAAGCTGAGTGACTGCAAGGAAAAGGAAGCTTCAATAATTCTTGTAAACTATTGGTTGGAATCATGCATACAATGGGTATGTCAAGGAAACAATGGGACAAGTTAGTAAGATAACCAATTGGACATGGATCCATGAAATTGCATAGATAAGTATTAAGCTAATATGAATATACCTTTTGAATTTTAAGCAACAATAAAATGTTTTTTTTAATGAAAGTGTGATTAATATGCTTGTTGTTTGAAATCATTGTAGGCATGTGACAAAGGCCAAAAGTATGCAAAGGAACGGGCCAAGAAATAGGAACAACAATGTTGAAGGAGATGAAAGAAGAAGACATGAAAAGTGTTGAAGAGATACAAAGAACATTGAGGACGGTGTTCCTTTAAGTGGGAGGGGATTGTAACACCCTTGTTTCCCTCGGCTTGTAAATATAACTATATCTTTCTAAAAGGGTAGTGTAAATATTTATGCTACTAATGTAAAAAGGAAAATTTTGGAAAACTGTTGAGGGGGATTTCCTATATAGATTGTGATGCCATGAGACGAAAATAGTGAGGACATTTCCCTTGCTAATTTAAAATTCAATAAAAATCCAGATTGCCCATTTTCTAAAATTATGGTTAATGGAGGAAGTTGGTAGTTGAACTATCAACTTCCCACATTTATGAAAAAGAATGGGTGTTGTACTAGAACTGCCTTTCCTCATAAGCATGGGCAGAAAAATACCCGTCTAGAGGATTCTGGGCTGACCCATGAATTGAGGGATTTGACCCATGAAATATTGTTGAAGAAGGCATGAAATGAAGGGAAAATGGAAAGTAGAGAAGAGGGGAGATAATTAGTTGAGTCTGAGAGCCATTTCTAAGTAGAGAGGATGCAGAGGAATGGGTCTAGTGATCATTTCTTAGGAGGGAGATCATAAGAAATTCTCTGGTTCTGAAGAGAACTCAAAAACAAATCTGTTTCTCGGTAAGGGAATTGTTGGGCAGTGTTTTTCTAATCAAGGTGATAAATGGAGTTGCAGAGATATGGAGTGATTGAGTTAGGAATCACAACAACCTCCCTTGATTAGTGGATAGAAAATTAAACTTCCAGAATTCATGTGGGAGGAGGGGAATAACCTTTGTCTTTGGTTGTAACTGGACATAAGGAAGAATCTCTCTCGAGGCATCATGATCTAGCTAGGGGGTGAGTAGTTGTAAACCCGTACAAAATAAATTGTGCCTACGGTTGGGTGGAAAAGGGAACACCCTTCAGTAGTTTCCAACCAATTTCTAGTTGTCATATAAGTTCTTCTCTAAGCTTTGTATTGTTCTTGTTTAGTTTCTCTTGTAATATGATATCTATGAATTTTATGAATGTTGGAGTTATATTCTGTTTAAATAAGATAACTTGTGATGTTTATGTGCTAGTGACTGAGAAATCTGAAGTGGAGTATGAAAATCAACTTTATTGATGATTCTACTTTCCGTTTGTACCTATCCTGACAAAGGAAGTGCTAGTGATAAGTAGTCAATAATATTTGGAATAGAATGTGGGTGGATCACCTGCATAAGTATATATATGTATAAAAAAATCTAAGTACAAAAAGGAGATAACAAGTGTTCTAGAGAAATGAAAATTCAGCCTCTGTTAAATCGGTACAGGGACTTAGATGAATTTATAAATAAGATTTAAGTTAACAACTATTTTAACTTATCTCCTTACTTCTTAGTTTTTTGTGTTCTAAAAGAATAATTCTAGATGGGATTCTTCAGATTGATCTAGCTTACAGACCATCTTTTGTTCTAATGAGGATAGATAACATAGTTGGAACCTCTACAAGAATTTGAAAGGAAAGAGACAAAATTGTATGTATAAGTTTGCTTATGATCTTAAGGTGTCCTGGAACGTTATGTCAGAACACTTAGAAAATACAAGGTTTTATAATGGTATTTGGGCCTTAAGGAGATAAACCAATGGGGACAAATTCCAAAATTTATTATAAATAAGCATTAGGAAAGGAATTAGGAAAATAAGGAAGAAATTCCCTAATTAAATTAGAATATTAAATCTCCTAAAATCTTCTTTGGACATTAATAAACAATTATACTAATTAGGGGTGAAAATTCCTACAAACTTGGAAGGAATTCCCTACTATGGGGGGGAACCCTTGTTTTAAGACCAACTCCTTAAATTTAAGGAGGGAAAGTAAATCTTGGTAAGAAGGAGAAAATTTACTCCTTTACCCAAGAGGAAAAGAAATTGTAAATCATATTCTAAGTCAAGAATGAGGAAACTTCGTGGGAAATTAGGATTTTATTAAATTGTCTTATAAAGACTCGGAAACTATGTTTCTTTTCCCTTATTTTTCCTGTAAGAGAAAGCAATTGCATTTAAATTTTCCAGGTAATAAAATTGTGCATATATATATAATAAAATGGGGGTTAAAGTTCCTGGAGAATAAAAGGCCTGAGACCAAAAGAAAATATACTTTAATACTATTCTAATGTCAAAGCACACCATGATATCACCCATGATTAAATGTCTTAACCATCTCGTGGTATTCGAGACCAAAATAAAATATACTTTAATACTATTCTAATGTCAAAGCACACTAGGATATGACCCATGATTAAATGCCTTGACCATCTCGTGGTATTCGAGACTTCGGGACTTTGAGACTTCGGGGGCTTGGGAGGTTTGAGAATGGAGAGTGTGTTGACGAGTCAAAGGAGTTGACCCATATACTTTTCCCTTATTCCAATATTAAATATAATATTAGTAATTTAATAAACCTGGGTGCAATTTCCAAGGGAGTGTAATATAATATATTATATTATAATAAAGTCCATTGTACTATCTGCACTGGGATATGGCCAACCCTTTTTCCCTTAAAATATTTTATAATGTATAACGTGCATAAGTGGGACCCCTTTGAGACTTCTGGACTTTGTGGCTTCGAGATGTTGAAATGATTGTGTTGTGATAACTCTGAAAGGCTTCTGGCCTAGAGTCTCCTTAGGAAAACATTTAATGGAAAATTATAATTCTCAATTACAAACTTTAATGAGGCTTATGGTATTATAATATATTATAATATTACAAAATCCTTACGTGGATGAGGTCAACCTTTTCCCAAATAATTTATATTATATACATATTATAACCCATGTGCATGGGACCACTTCGGGACTTCGGGACTCTGAGATATTTGAGGAATGGAGAGTGTGTTGAAGAGACGAAGGAGCTGACCTGAAAATTCTCCCTCATTCCAATATTAAATATATTATTGGGATTTATTAAACCTGGGTGAAATTATCAACGAGGTGTATTTTAAAATAATATATTATAATAAAAGTTTATTATGTTGGTTGTGGAGCCTGATTATCTTCCTGATCCAAAGGTCCTTGCATTTAGCCGTGTTTATACCCCATGAAGTATTTACACCCCAAAAGTATGTACACTCTTCCACGCGGGGGAGTGCAGAGGGGGGGTACCCCTCTGCGGGGTCTGGGGGGCCTATCCCCCCGGCTGGGGGGTCTGGGCCATTGTAAATGTAAATGTATATTGTAATTTCATTGTAAATCTGGACCATTCATTATAAGATCACAGATCTAACGGTAGAGATTATGTTAGGGTTTTAGGCCCTAGAAGGCAACCCTCTTTTATGAGGGAAATGTATTACGGCTATGGTTGATGGTAAATATTGTATTCTGAGATAGGATACTGTGAGAGAAAGAAGAGGAAGTTACAACATGTTTGTTGTAGGTTGTATCCCTTCATATGCTGGATAATAATAAAGGAAGGACCTGGAAATTTCTCTGGTGGACGTAGCCCACATTGGGTGAACCACGTAAATCTGTGTCTCTATTGTATTGTGTATCTTCTATGTTTTGTTTCTGCATTTTTTTTATTTTATTGCTCCACGGTCCTGTTTTTCTAACATATTATAATATTTGCATGTGAATGAGACCAACCCTTTTCCCTTTTAAAAATATTACATAATGTGTAATATGTGTAAGTGTGGACCCCTTCTGGACTTCGAGACTCTGGGACTCCGGGATATTTGAGGAATGGAGAAAGTGTTTAGGATCCAAAGGAGTTGACCCGAAGTTTCCCCCCCCATTAAAACAATGCCATAAATTAATAAGTATAAAGTATTGAAGTTTATACTTATTATATTGAGCGATATAATTATGAATTTTAGTAAATAAAATAAAGTGTGATTATATTACCAGAGAATTTGGGCTTTGGTAATTCCTCGAAACATTGGGAGGATTAATGGTTTATGTCTTGAGTTAGATTAACAAACTTAAGTACAACTTTAATATAATTAGTTATATTACAGTAAAATATAATTAATTATAAGTATATTGTACTATAATTAGTTAAATGAAGAGGTGACATGATTATGTTGTAATAATTAATATTATATCATACTTGGGGTTGGATTCCCAAGGTAAGAAGGAAAAGAAAATCATTGGTTTCACCCGATCGATCATTTAGGCCAAGTAGAAACATAATTGCGAAGGGAATTGATTAATGAAGATTAATTACCCCGGAGGGGATTAAATAAATGATTAATAAAGAGTGAGATTTTAATATAATGTTGATTTATTAATTAAACAAGCTTATAAGAGTTAGACAAGTGTTAACCCCAGTTGGAGTGGCTTATGAATGTTAGGGTGACATGGCATGCCAGGGTAGGCCCACATGGCATCGTGGGGGCTATATGGGAGACATGTGTAGAATCATGTGGGTGAAACATGGCGATGGGCTAGCCTTTGGCCAATGATGCCCCAAAATTTTTCAGAAAGCCATAACTTTCAATTTAGAACTCGGTTTTGGACAAATTTATAGTCGTTGGAAGACTCTCATTGAGTATAAGGTGATGGTGTCTTTATTATAGGAATTTAGGGAAGTTGAAGGGAATTGAAAAATTTATACCCCGTCCCTTAAAAGGGTACTTAGGGGGTTGGGCATGTTATAATAGTGTTGAAGCAGAATGAATGATGCCCAAAGTAGTAGATAACCTAAACCCTGAAATGATGATGATATTTTTTACAACTAATCTTGAGGACCTTTTTGTCAATCAGAGAACTTCTCCCTGGAGACAAATATTGCAAGCAATAATTCTTTCAAATTTTTTGGGGACAGTTGCACAACTAATTATGGGCATATACCAACAATATCATATATGGGTTTATAGTCTACAAGAAATTTTTGAATTGAATACTTCAAAGTAAGTTGAATAAAATTCAATTTAAAAACTCAGCTTGTGCACAAGGGTGACTCTTATAGCAATGTTTTTTCAAAGTTGTGTTTCCAACTTCAAATCCTCAATTATCTGCATCCCTTCAACCTTGATTTAAAAAAATGTTGAGACCTGAACACACCCTTTAAAATATAAAAAAATTCAATGGGTACCACTTTATTTTGATCTCCTTTGCTATTATTTTAGCCTTCTTGCATTTTTTCTTCCATGCTTATCCCTGTGATATATCTCAATCAGTTGTGCTTCAAGCTCGAAAAAGGATTATGTTAAGCCCTAATATTGGCTCATTACCCCTTAATTGGGGCATATTACATTAGTACTGTTATTTTATTTATGTCGTCTTTATTCCATTAGTTGTAATTATACCTCCTAGTCTCCTATATATACCAAGGAGACATTTTCATTTGGAATCATCTTGTACTTGAACATTTAAGTGGGGTAAAAGGAGGTTGCCCCCTTGAAGAGGCTTATTATCTGAAATTATCTCTTTTTCAAGGCGTTGATTACTTTTTATGAGGTTTTTCTATGCTATATTGATATTTGATTCTTAACATATGGTATCAGAGCTCAAGGTCTTGGGGTTTCACTGCTACATCTGAGACACCTTGTTATTTTCGTTATAATTTTTTTTCTACAATGTTTCAGAAGGAACAACCTGGAGGATATTTAGTATACAGATCAAGTTACGTTGGGTTAAAATTTCAGCTCCTGAGGCCTTATACTTTCGGAGATACACCCTGTACAAGATAGGGTTCTGGAATCATCCTGAAATGAGTCATTGCAGAATTTTCGCTATAAAAAAATTTCTGTAACATTTCAAACCCTAAAATCTGGAGGATATTCACAAAAATTAGTAAGGTATCTGTGGTAAAATGTTCAGCTTCTGGTTCATCTTAAATTTGTATATACACCCTGTGTAAGATAGGGTATCTGACTAGTCCTATTGACTAGTCTCAAGAAGGTGTTCAGGTAAAAAAATCATAAATTATTCCTAGAGTATCCAAATTGAGTGGGACCAGTTTCATTGAATTTTTGATAGTCTATAGTATTTCTGGTACGTGTTTCAGAATTTTATATCAATTATTTTGTTTGGGGCATGCTATACAAGTTAGATCTCTTGGAAAGGACAAAAATCGACAAGTTGTGGGGAAGATACCATAAATTCCACTTGGCACATCAAATTTTGATCAAACCTATGGCATTTCAAAGAAGAAATATCAAAGAACTACATAAAAGAAAGTTTCATACCTAGAAGGGCCTAAACTTGGGAGATACAATAGAAGAAAGGTTGTCTAGCAGAACCACCTCAAAATCAAGGTTCAAAAGTGATACTTGGCCAACATGCCACCCAAAAAGGGAACTTCTACACCAAATAAGCCTCCAAACAATCCTACTTGGAATCTTGATGAAGGTGAAGAAATGCGTGGGGACATAAATGATTTAAAAAAGAAGATAGTAACAAAAGATGAAGTACAAGAGATGAAAGCTAAGTTGGAGGCAAAGATGGATGGTTTAAAAGAGGAGATCATGGAAGTATTGAAAAATTTCGTAACAGAGAAGACACCTGAAAGTGAAAATGAATCCCATGAAATTCATGATGAGGACACAAGGAAGGTGAATCCAGAATGGAGAAACTCCAACTTTGGGTTCAAGACCAACCAC
The DNA here is from genome assembly GCA_032191745.1 of Picea mariana. Lineage (NCBI taxonomy): Eukaryota > Viridiplantae > Streptophyta > Pinopsida > Pinales > Pinaceae > Picea > Picea mariana. Next base: position 19,691 of record JASDQU010013983.1, on the reverse strand, counting down.
GTTCCTAAGATCGATATGAGGAAGTTTGATGGCAAGGACCCAATCACATGGATACTTTAGATGGAGCAATTCTTTGATCTACATAATGTGCCACATACACAAAAGGTACAAATTGCTTCTTTATATTTAGAACCTAATCAATTTGTATGGTATAGATGGCTTTGTTCTCGAAAATCACTCGTCACTTGGAC
>JASDQU010013983.1:0-19400 GCA_032191745.1 Picea mariana | reverse complement strand
AAGCAAAGGCTAAAAGACTCAATCTTTGGAATGGCGGGGTATTATAAATGACAATAAAGGAAGTTCAAGATAGACGTGCTTGGAAAGTATGAAGTATAGATAAAATGGAGTGTCATACGGCTTGGAATTGAAATAGTCATACGGCTTGGAATTGAAATATATCAACTTGGATGTAATAAATAATGGAATACATGTGTTTTTTTCCAAATCTCTGAAGACTTAAACTCACAACAAATTTAAAGTGAAAGAGAATAGGTGGTACTAATCAATGGTATTTTGCAATAAATACCAAGGCCATATTAATTCAAACACTATTCTAATACCCTATGTCTTATGCTATTGTTTTTGAGACACTTAGAATGATAAATTATGGTGGTGAATGGAAGGTGGTAGTGGTATGTAACCCAAGGCTCTATATGTAACTTGCAACCCAAAGGAAATTAATCTTAGGAACCCGCTGATGGCTCAAAATGCCCCATCCAATCAGATGAGGGAAAACATCCGATGGAAGGTCCCAATTAGAACCACTCTCGTTTGGGGTAGTGCTTCCAACCAGATTTTGGCATGGTTACCAACTAACTAGAATACAAACTAAATATGAATCTGAGAATTGAACGTTCTCAAAAGAATTAAAAATAAAATAAAAAGAAGTAAATACAACTAACTAAAGTTAAGCTAAGAGGTATGATTATTATTCTAAGATGCAATCTCTAAGGTAATCCTAAACTAACATATCCTGATCAGGAGCAAACTAGCAAAGAAAATGAATACAGTGAATAATGTGTATTACTTGCGTATAATAAATTCATGACACAAATGATACATAAGTTCAATAACATAACCTATTAGAACCAAAGAATTGATTAATTAACAATGTTATGTTATTGTTGTACTCATCCTAAAGAACCATGGTAACTGCAAATTGTAAGCATTATAATCAGAAATAATTCATCAACCAATATTCACAGACTACAATAAGAGATATGCATAAACAAAATAATCTCATTCATACACCTCAATACCATAATCTCCAACTTCAGAAAATGTCTCTCGGATTCAAATTAACTTGCAGTAGAAGTATTTTCATGCTACATTCAAAAACCAAAATCCCTTTCAAATGGGAAGTGCTCCCTTTTTATAGTGAAGGGAGAATGTTTACAATCGTTCTTCTTGGAAATCATAAAATTATGGTAGTTTCACAAAAAGGACTCTTTGTATTCAAAATTAGATTACAATATCAGAAGAAAACAACATATGGAAAGAACTGTGGAATTTTGGTCCGCTCCTATAGTTGTTCTTGGTATTCTTTCCAAGTGGAATGGTCATTTAAAATGCTCTCAAGTTTTCTTGATTGCAATCTCTCTAAGACTGATTCTCCACTGTAGAATTTTACGGACACTTCTTGATATAACTGCTCCGACGTGGCCTTTACAAATGATTAGATTTTGTGGGTGAGGCGGATAGGAAGCAACAAATGTTATTCAATTTATTTTTCTTAAAATAGCATCAAATCATGAATAATCGTCTGGCTAGCTTTATTTAGATCTTCCACTTCAACCATCCTGGCACTGACAGAAGTCGTTTCATCGATAGACTTCCCATGCCTCTGCGCCGATATCATTTGCATCTCTCCACAATTGTGAGCATGTGTCAGAAACTACTCCTTGGGTGGAACATACACTCATGAAGAGCAGTTTGTTGGTGTTGAAGAGAATTTGGTACCTTAGTATTTCCCTCTTCAAATATACCAGTAGGGAAGTAGGTGGAGGTTGGTGCATTTCCTTCCAACTAACCATCTCCTCAAAAGCCTTGCTTGCTTCCTAATACATTCCTTGAGTCTTTGTTTACACAGGGGCATACCCAGGGTTCAACTCTACAACAACGCACCAACAAAAACCTAACTACCGACCCTTTTGGAAACACCTGCGAAACAGATGAAGTCTCACTCGAGGTAGAGGCAGGGGTGGTTGTAGGAATCAGATGTCTGCAACCTTAGCTGGGACACAGATCTATGATTGTAACACCTTAACAGAGCACTTAGTAATTACAGTTCGTTAATATTCATCCTTAGTTCACAATGCATCTAAACCCTAACAATGGATCAATGCATCATTCACACAGATCCAATGGATTCAAGCACTAAGCATACCAACAGAGATCAGATCTAGCATTCGTTCACATTATTAAGCACTAATATATTATATCAAATTCATCTATCATCTAACAACACACTAAGCATTGAATCACTTAAACAAGAGAGCAATCATAAAGCACAAAGCATTCATGACACAGGATATACGTGGTTCACCCCTTCCCTGGGGCTACGTCCACCAACTCTTCGTCTTCTTTATTAGCCTTTTCCAATCTTCTTACATGCACAAAGCCTCCAAATCAACTCTGTAGAGGACAAGAGACCTATGCACCTCGCCAGATCCTCCTTCCCTAAGTATATCTAGGCACAGAGCCATACACAGTCTTTTATAGTCACTTTCACTTAGCCTTGCAAGTCTCACACAGTGCACACAAAACCAAATCACACAGATCTACTTTTGCACTTAGCAACAATGGCTCACACTAACTAGTCACTACTTCTTACATCACCTAGAATTCTATTTATTCATTACAAAATAGGCCTAAGCATGGGTAAACCCATGGGCCAACATCCCCATACCCATTACATAAGCCCAAAAGCCAAAAACCCTAAAAATGGGCCAATATCCCACGATCTTCGCTTCAACTTGTGCTCCTTCTTTGACAGCTTTTCGAAGTCCCAAAATGGTCAAAAATGACCAAGGGTCCTAAAAATTTGGTCAAGGGCCAATAGGCCCCCAACGCTCACCTTTGACTCGTCCCGATTCACTATGATCTGGGTAGCTCTACCTCAAAAGCCTCGATCTTGGCTTGAGCGGCTTCAACCTATTGTTGTGCCACAACCTCCTGCTCAGCGAACTCTTTGATTACTGCTTCATTGATGGGTCCCTCTAAGCATTGTTTAGCTACAGTGACGACTTGATCCAGTTATGTTCCTCGGCCTTTGATCTCTGCGAATAGTTGGCAAGCCTCATACTGTATTGGTTGGAGCCTTTGAGTTACTTCCATGACTCTGCTATGAATGGTGTGGACCTGTTGTTGGGAAGTGTGTTGTTCTTGGGATCACTTCATCCTCTCAATGGCTAATAGAAGCTTGAACTGTGCCTATATTGTTTCTGCTTGCTGCTTCACCTTCTGGACCTATGACTCTAATGCCTTCAATTTAGGATCCTCAGTGAGTCGCTCATAAGTTTGGGCACCGCAATCACTCAGTTATTTACATTCCATGGCGAGGCCCTTGATTCTTTCAACTGCACCTCGAGCAGTCACTTCTCTTTGATCTCGCACATCCTGTAGAGTACTGGGCACTGTTCTTAGCTCCAGATCTGTGATTCTCTACTGAAGATGTTGGATGGTTTCTGTGAGCTGCGCTACTTGGTGTTCTATTGGTTCTTCCTCCTTCTGCTCCAAGCCCATCACAGTGTGAAGTGCTCGTTGACTGCTTCTTTTACTCTGACCTACTCCGCGAGAAAATTTTATTTCTCCTTCTAGATATGTGTTCTCTCTTATTCGAACTTCGCTTGAAGAGCGTCCTTCTCTTGTTAAGAAATCCTACGTTTCTCTATAAATTCCTCCCGTGCTTCTTTCAAGGCCGTTGTGGTCTGGTCTTTCTCAGCTTGTGCTCGATGAAGGTAGGCTTCGGTCACATCAACCAGTCTATGGAGTTGAGTAGGCTCATCTCCCAACTTAGGTTCTTCTGAGGGCGGGGGCGCAATGGACACTGCACGGCTCGAATAAAGGGATTGCTTTACACCTCTTAGTTTTGATTCAATTCTATCATAAATGGCTTCTTGTTTTTCTTCGTTTCATTGAAAAATATCTTCTGAAGCATCTCCTACAGCTGAAATAATGAAGTCGAAGTCGTTGACCATGAGTACATTCTGCATCTTTGGTTTATTGGATTTGAAATTCTTCCGCGATGAAGGTTTCGTGGGGGAAACCTTCCTTTTCTTAGATGGATCGGTGTCATTAGGGAGGTTCTGTGGTGGTGTTACTTCACCTTTCTTATCTTCTTCTTCTTGTTTTTCCTCTTTGTTCACTTTGTCATCACCTCCTCCGTTATGTGACTCAGATGTGGTCTCTTCTGATGTGTTGTGTACTTCCTGTACATCTTTCTTCTTTTTCTTCCTATTGCTACTTGGGGAATCATACTCGTCGCGAGTAACCACTGAGTTTCCAAATAGGTCTGAGTCAGAAAACTCTACGGGGTCAGCAGGGATAAGGAGTTATACAGGCTAGTCTTTAATGATTTCTTCCAGGTCCTCTGTAGTGAGATTGTAGTAGTACTGAAGCTCTCCTTTTCTTTCATCGACGCACGCAGTAATATAAATAAAATGCCTATTTGTATGGAACTTCATAAGAGGCCTGAACCTATCCAGGGTGTTCGGCATCATACGAGGGAAGGAATCAATATCCCTCCTATGCTACAGGTAGTAGGTATGAAATACTACGTTTGACTTCCACTGCTTTCCCATATCGCTCAGATACTAGAGCGTGGTGAACTTCGTAGCGAGCAGCTCGAATGGCTCGATCTCAGGGAAGGTTTCACCTTTCGGCATCTCCCAAGAAGTAAACGCGATGAGGATCAGGATCCATATGAAGTGAAAATCATAGCCCTAATCCTAAGATTCACGGTAATCCAATTCAAGCTGGTTAACTAGGTACTTCGCCCAGTTCATTTGTAGGCCTTCCACACATTTCCCAACGAGGTCAACGACAAACCCTGTAACTTGCATGGGTCTGTTCTTTCTTACTATTTTTCCTGAAATTAATTGGCATGCTAGGTGCACTGTGCCATTCTGGATGGAGGCTACCTTGTAGCCTCGCGTCCCCTTCTCAATATCGTCGTATGTTTCTTTAATCGTCTGTGCTAAGGCGCTGTCTATAGCTTTTCCTGGGTAGAAGTCTTGTGGGTCTGGTCCCTGCATGCTCAGTCTGGTGATCCTATGGATCACCGCCAGATCAACAGTGATACATCTGTCCAACCACAAATAGCCACCGTGGAAGCATGATAATAGGAGCTTAATGCAGGCATTAACCTCCTAGTGCCTTCCAAAATGTGGGATCTTCATTACATTCAAAAGGTTGGACTGTGCGAGGTTCATGGTCCACGGTTGAGGGATGATTTTCGTCTTCTTTCCCTTTTTTTTGGTCATATATTTGTGAGGTGTGAGCATGCCATAGCTCTTACGGTCTCCCAGGTTATAGTCACTAATATTCAAGGTTGGAATCTTCTCTAGCTGTGGTCTGACTACGTGTATCCCCTTCGAGAGATATGAAATGATGACAGTGTAGTCGAAGTCCCTCTAGACACTGTCGCGGCTCACTACACCAGCTAGGGGTGGGATGTACTCGGGTAGGATGGACGATAATAACTTCACATTCTCCAAGTCATCTCTAAGCTTGGTTCTTTTCTCAGTCGCAGCTTGAGATGGTCTGGATCTGTGAGCAGTCGACGAGGAGGCTTGCACTCCTCTCGTCGATGAAGCTTGTATGCCCACAGAGATTTCCTTTTCAGTCACGAGGTCGATGAGTGTCTCCTTCACAGAATCTTCGACTGCGCTAATTTCTTCGAACATACACACTCATGGCTGACTATCTCGGGTTGAAGAGCAACTACTCAATGCAACGGGATGGATGGCAATAGCTCGATGATCACTACGTGAAATCAACTAATCTATGAGCTCAGATAATCACGTATGGAAAAAGTGTTCTCAGTGCAAGGCTCGATGGAATAAGTAGACAACTAGGTAACAGATCTTTCTAATGGGTGAGAAGCCTTCATTAATGCAGTTCTGTCCATTACGACGCAGTCCCAACATCCTGATGGCAAGATTTCTAGCCATAACTGTTGTTCTAACCATTCAGGTCATTGGGCTAACGGTTATAATGCCTCAATAGCCATATTTCTTCGCCATGGCGAAGTGCCATGTTGTGTTGTACTGGTATCCCAACGAAGTTCAGATACTGGAATCCTTCCTTCTGTGCAGTTCCTTCTGGAACTTTCTGTAGCTTTTCTATCTTTGCTGTCTTCTTATTGAGCTTTCTATCCTTCTTCCCGGTGATCTTCGTCTTGATATTCCTCTTTCTATTCTGATTTTGATCTTCTATGGAAACAGTAACTTTGCACTGTTGATGGTCTTTACTAAGGTTCAAGGGAAATACTTCTTATTTGTCTGGTGTAGGTGCTCTACTCTCCTGTACAGATAGGTGTCTCAAGTCCTCATGTGTCCTTTCAACTTCTACATCCAAGTTTCTAGTTCTGAATAACTTCGACCTGTTCTCTTGTTCTTAGATCAAATGTGTGATCCTTCTAGTCATGAAATCTTTTAATTTTTTCTTCTTCTGCTCTAAGACTTCCTCTTCTTTTCTTCTGGCTTGATCCTTTTCGATACAAGGTTTTCCTAGTAACATACAAAATGGCGCGTCGTTCTCAATAAATTTAACAACCTCAAAATCTTCTTTTGTCGAGGTTCCATGAGAACTCATAGATATCTGGGTAAGTCTTCCACATAGGGTTATCATCTTTCCTCTAAATAAACCTATTCCTCCCAATGAAGGAATCATAGCAGGTTTTCCTAAAATTTCCCAAGTTATTTTTGTCATGATATTCACCTGTGTTTCCTCATCCAAAACGCAGTCAATGTCAAAGTCTCCTATTCTTGTTTATATGCATTATTTTTCTTTGAAGATCATTGGTAAGTTCATGTTTCTGTGATCATTCAGGATTTCTTTCATTTGCAATAGTACAATTTTTTATTCTTTCTGGGGTTCTGCCATGATCTTAGTTTCTTGACCTTCCTCAAGGTTTTCTTGTCTCATATTCATTCTTTCAACCTTAGCAATCATTCTAGGGCAATCCAGAACTTCATGATCCATAGCTTTACAACAAAGACAAATGGGTCTTCTACCAGGGCATTCCTTAGCAAGATGTCCCGGTCTTCTGCAACTGTAACAAATATTAAATCCTCTCTTTCTCTTAAATGATCCCCATCCTTTCCTGTACAGCACACTAGGATCATGGTATCTAACCTGTAAAAACATCTTTCTAGGATCCTGCATCCATTTGTTAGTCCAAACATTCTTTCTATGCATAGGAATAACATATCTTTCACTATTCTTATCAGAACTACTCATATCAAAACTTCTTTCTTCTAGTTGTGCCCTAGTTTCCAAGATAGAACAAAATTTATCAAACATGCCTAGATCCATATTTTTGAAACAAGAATTTCTACTTATCTTACCTTTTCAATCAAATTTCTCACTAATCTATCATATCAGATTCATCTATCATCTAACAACGCACTAAGCATTGAATCACATAAACAAGAGAGTAATCATAAAGCACAAAACATTCATGACACGGGATATACACGGTTCACCCCCTCCCTGGGGATAATTCCACCAGCTCTTCGTCTTCTTTATTAGCCTCTTCCAATATTCTTACATGCACAAAGCCTCCAAATCAACTCTGTAGAGGACATGAGATCTGCTCACCTCGCCAGATCCTCCTTCCCCGAGTAGATATAGGCACAGATCCATACAAAGTCTTTTACAGTCACTTGCACTTAGCCTTAAAAGTCTCACATAGTGCACACAAAGCGAAATCACACAGATCTACTTTTTCACTTAGCAACAATGGCTCACACTGACTAGTCACTACTTCTTACATCACCTAGACTTTTATTTATTCATTACAAAATAGGCCTAAGCATGGGTAAACAAATGGGCCGACATCCCCATACCCATTACATAAGCCCAAAACCCCAAAAGCCCTAAAAAGGGGCCAAGATCCCATGATCTTCACTTCGACTTGCGCTCCGTCTTCGATAGCCTGTCGAAGTCCCAAAATGGTCAAAAATGACTAAGGGTCCTCAAAACTTGGTCAAGGGCCAACAGTCTCTATCAAAGTTCTTTGAAACCTAAGTTGTTCCTGTCGCTCAGCCTGTATGTTGATCAATAGATCAAGGAGCTTATTCTTTTCCATCGCTAGTTTTTCACTTAATGTCAATGCTTGTGCCTTGATGGATTCCACGGTGCATGTCGAGGCTCTTGTATTTTCTAGGATGGTATTGAGTTTATGTATTTCCATATCTCACTCGTTTTACTGGGTGTCCCATTGGGTTTGCATCCACTTTTCAAATTCTTCATTCATCAGGTCTATCTATGCCTGTAGGGAACTATTGATCTTCCCTGAATTGAGACCTTTAACTGCTTTTATAGCTTCCTTCACATCTATTGTGAATTGGTTCTTTATACCTTTCAAATTTGTTTCTAACTCGACTACTTGGTTCCTGTACATGCTGAGGGTGTTATTTACCTCTAGGAAAGAGGATACATTTAACCCTACAAAGGCGTTGATCGTTAAAGCTGCTTTGACTGCATTCTCTTCTGGGTCAGGCCCTAACTTCCACTCAAATACCCTTCTTGCAGATGACTTCAACCTTGTGTCTTCTCCTCTCTTACTCTTCGTCGATCTTTTCTATATGATTCTTGTTCTTGAAGTATTAATCTCCAATAGCTACTATAGATCCTTTAAAATTGAGGGCTTGGGTGGAGAGGGAGGAATATCCTAGTATGGTGCTTATGGGGGTGTACTCCAGAGGAGGTATGTTCACAATTCCTAGGTTGGGTGTCGACATAGTGCTTGGTGTCTGGTTTAAATCTGCTTCAAAATCTCATCAAATTTCTTCTTTACTTCAGCCTCATTGGCCAATCATTTTTCCTCTACCTCTTCAGCCAATTTATTGGCTTGTGCTTCATCAACTAACCTCTTGGCTTCTTCTTCCTTAGCCAAACTTTTGGCTTCTTATTATTTCTTATTTTGCAGAAAATCTTGATGTTTCATGCACTCATGTTCTATCATGTTCTTCTCCTTAGTCTATATTTTTTTATAATCTTGCTCAGCTTGGAGCCTTTTCTGTTCAAGTTGTTCTTATTTTTTGGTCTTATCCTGCTCTTTGGTGTTGTCGATATCTTGTTCTCATTGAAGAAACTTCTAGAATTGGTTTAAATTTTCCTTCTTGAATTATTCCTATTCAATTTCAAGCTCTCGCTTTGCAACATCATGAGGCAATTAGTGTAGGAATTCACCATACGAGAGTACTCCCTTAAACTTATCTTCCTCAAAATCAACAGACATGACATGACTGATAGCCAAATCATGAGGATCATGGCCTTTAGGCTCTCCCAAACATGGGGTTAACTCATGTATGGTCTATGCTTCCTTCCTTGCATGTTGGGCATTGGAAATGGTATAGCTTCCAATGTGGAGAGGGAAGATTGGCCAAAGTATTTTACTACTAATTTGAAATAGTGTGGTAACTCCAGACCCCATAGTTTGGTACGCTATTCCCCTCATTAAAAAATGGTCTGAGATGAAATATGGCAAGAGTTCTAGGGCTCTGGTGGTCCCATAAACCCTGATAAATGAGTAATACTATATAAGAACCAGTCGGACACACCTTTCATCCCATTTCTAGCTTTAAAGGAGATTCTATGTTTGGGGAAACCGAATAGGACAGAGTGGAGAGGGGCAAGAAATAAATTGAAAATATCATAAAAATGTTGTCTACAATTTACGGTCCATAATCAAGAGAAATATACATAAATGGGAGCTTGACTTTAGTCCCAATTCCATCCCAGATCAGGAAACTGTACAAATGAACAAATGACATCGATCATATAGGCAGACATATAAAAACATCGATTCTTCATACCTTGGAGATTTTTTACGTGAAAGCATATGTTAAAGGCTAATATATCTGCCCAGTTGAAGATTTGTATTGTCCTAACGATGGTGTGTGCCAAAGGTAACCATTCACTTTGGAAATGTGTGCTCTTTTCTTCCTTGTATAAGCAGCAGAGCATGGCCACCAACAAATTGTATGGAGTTTTGAGCCTATGGGTAGGGACCAATTTATGACCTTGTTTGAGGGTTTCATCTTGATCTACCCACCAATGCTTCATCTATTTTTCTGGTCCTTTTCTTGCATGGGAAAACCCTTTTAATAATGGTTCATTTAAAGAGCATGTGGGGGAGGGAATATGCTATCTGGAGATAATTTCTTCAAGTTTTAGGGATGCTACTCGCTTCCCCAGTTTTCTCATGATGTTCACCGTAGTAGCGTCAAACTGTCTAAGGCACCACTGTGTTGCCTCATTGTATGGGAAAAGTTTTGGTATGGAAGCTACCAGATGAATACTACTTCTTAGGATATTTGGGTACACTTCTAAACTTCGTCATCTTCAAGAAAATATTTAGAATCAAATATCCTATAGATCTCTTCAAATTTGGGGCAATGGTCTTTGCTAGTGTGAGGAATAGTTTCAGTCGTCAGAGTTTGACTAGAGGAGATGATGATTTGGGCCCTGCAGCACCCTGGAAGTACATTGAACTCTTATATATCTTGGGTTTCTAGCTCGCCATGATGAATAACCAAATTATCCTATAATAACACATTGAAACAAGTATCATCGTAATTTAAGTATAACATGTTAACTATAATAATGAAAGGTTGGTTACACAACAGAAAATAGGTTACCCGTAATCAAGCAATCGCAGTAATAGGGTAGGATCTCTCAGCAAACACAGGGATCAAGACAAAACACAATCTTTGTAAACTATGTTTCTTAAACTTACAGTGTAAGTTGTGTCTGAAAAGGGGGGTTTTATAACTCACAACACATATCATCCTAACACAAGTATGCCATAACTCGAGTGTGTACGAGGATCTTACTAAATACGTTCCTAAATTATCCTATTAATATGCATAATCTCTATCATTAAGGCTCATAAATATTGATGGAAGCCTTCATTCAGGCATCAGGGAAAGTGTCAAACTATATTTTAAAATAATACCGTTATCGAGATCGCGCATTCGAAGGATGAGAGATCGCAGGTTATTTCGAGCTCTGAGGGGAAGGGTATTGAAGGTATATTACCTCATATGTGTACCAGTAGGTGGACCTGGAACTTCAACCAATAAGTAGTGTTACGGTAAGAGGTGCGACCCGTTAGGGTACTAGTATAGAGGTAAATCAGGATGAGGTCAAAACTAAAACCTGAGGGGAAGATATCGCCAGAATATTTGTTTTTTTTCTAGAAAGGCGTGTTAAATGTGTGTCATATAATATTTAGGAACATAGTTGTCATGGATTTGAAGGATGGGAAGACACTTAAGCTCCGACAACTTCCATATCGACGAATATTATTTCGGCCTGGGAGAAGGTGCAGGATACACATGTGGGAAGGTTTGAGAGGCTATCGGAGTTTTATCTTTGGAGTTTGAGAAGATGGGGCTCAAAAAGGATTCCGACGAGAAAGGTATCGAAATGAATATTCCTTCGATACTTTAGAGATGTTGTTATGTCCCTAAAAAGATAAAGGCAACTCATTGGAGAACGATAAATTGGGAAGTCAAAGATCCAATCTTGGGATGCCATTTCGGGAGGTGGATGTTTGACAAGTCATATTGGCTCAAGAGACAAGGAAGTTATGATTTGATGTAATGAGCCATGGGGTTTCATGGAAGGAAATAAATTTATGTGTTGAAGTCATCGAAGTGCGATGATTGAAGTTTAATTTAATGCATGAAGTAAGGGACTCCGACAAACATGATCCCGAAACAAATTTGAGTTAATCTTGTGTTGTCTTAGTGAAGTTTGGATGTAGGTCTTGTAGGGTAGAAAATAGGTGCAAAAAGGAAAAAAAATTAAGGGACCCATAAAATTTAAAATTTTTGGGAGTAGTGGGAGGTGATCCACAACAAAACCCTATCTGTTCATTTACAAAAATGATTCTAAAATAACTCACAAGGAAACCTTGAGACTCTTCAGTTAATATGTCATTTGGCTACAGAGTGAACAAAATTTAGGAATCAGTGCTCAATTTACCATGAATTTAGAGATCTTTATCCCTGATAATTTTGGAGGGGATAAACATATGTACAAAATAGGGGTTCTTCAATATGGATAAAATGAATGACAAAGCATGCAGAGAGTGCCTTTTTTCTGGTTATAGCATGCTTCTCATAAAAAAAACCTTTTAGGTTTTCTTGGAACCTGGAAGTATATTTTCTTAAGATATCAGGGAAAGGTACCATGTCTTGTTGATTCCTTATGGTTCTCTTAATTGTTTTTTTCTTAGAGATATAATTTATATATTGCCTTGGTTTTTTTCAAATATATAAAAAGATCACATGGTATGTAGTGGTTACCTCCACCTTGCTATGCCTAAATGAGAATAAATCCCTCATGCTAGTCCTTTCTCTAAACCTAATAATAAAAATGGTAGAAAGTCTTCTTCAGTGCAGTGGAAACTTATGTGGAAGGAAACAACTATAAAACAATACAATATCCTTTGATCTCTAAGTCTAATGATGAAGCAATGTCTAGTAGAATTGTTTGGTAATTGTGATTGAATTTCCAGGTGTAGACAATTCTAAGAATCATTGCATAAGGTGACGTGCTTGATGAATTAGGATATATAGAAAATGTTGACCATCTGTTGGTTGTATGCAATCCAAATAGAATTTCATATTTGGGAAAAAGTCGAATTCCTTATGAAATTAATTGATTTATATAAAATGGAATTTTTGTAATGCTCTCTCATGACAACTGCATGTGTGTGATGTAGATGAGATGATATTGATTAAATTTGGAACTCTTGGAGATGTGGTGCTCTGATAATTCATGTCTGGCCTGTACTGGAGCCCTGGAAAGGAGGTTGAGCAGTCGATGAACTGTGGAACAATGAAGGTGTATACTACCTTGGGTTGTACAGGCATGTGGGGAAGAGAGAGACCTTTGGTGGGAGTGTTGTTGAGATGAAAAGATAATGATTAAGTGGGCACTCTTGGAGACATGGTGCTCTGATACTTCCTGTCCAGCCTGTACTAGAGCCTGGAAAGGAAGATGAGCAGCCGAGGAGATGTTGGACAGTGAAGGTGCATACTACCTTTGGTTGTACAGGCATGTGAGGAAGAGAGACCATTGGTTGAAGTGTTGTTGAAGTTTGGTACCTTGGACTAGACTATGTTGATATTGATTGTGGGCCATGGTTATATTGGGAAGCCATTGCCCTGATGGAGTCATATTCCATGCTTGGAAATGGTACACTGCTGAGAGTTTATCAGCAGTGAGATATAAGGTTGGGTGGAACGTCATGAATCTAGATCCAGTTGTTTCTTCAATGAAGTTAAATGAAGCATGTAATAAGGAACAATGAGCCGAATTATTTCTTAAACTAGCTCTATGGAATAGAGCAATTGACTTCAAGTTGCAGTATGAGTACCAGAATTGGTGTCGGGATAGTAGAGCACCAGATGGGTGAAAAGATTTCAATAGATAAAGCTTGGAGACTTTAAAGGGTTTGAATGGTACGCGGTATATAATGCACTGAGGGTGTTTGAAAATTTTGTTGTACATGTATACATGATGCACTGAGGACAGTGCGTAAATAAGGGGAGGGGATTGTAATATCCCTAAGATGAACCCAATTGTAAATATAAATGCAAATGTACTTAAGCTAGTGAGCTCTTTTATATATTTTGACATGCATCTTCCATGGTGTAGTGCGCGCATGTACTATGCAATAAAATGATGAATTTCGCACGTTCCAGGATACCGCGCGCAGTCTATTAAGTGCGCGTGATATTGAAACCAGGAAGCCTTTATGTCTATGATATGTTTTATGGGCCGGTAAGCCAGTTATTATAAGCTAGGATGCTTATGTTTTGATTAGGCCAGAGAGCCTAGATGTTAAAGGCCAGTGCGCCTGTTTTTGTACATATCTCATATTTAATATAAAATACATCGTTGCGCGCAGACCAACCACGATAAAAGAGATGGGGGACTAAACTCCACTAGTTAGGGAAAGGGAAGGGGCTAAGTTAAGGAATATTATATTATTATTTCTTAAATTAGAAAGTATGGATAATTATGTTATCCTAAGTTCTAAAGCTGGAGACAAGTGGGCCAAAGTAGCTTCCAACATGACAAGTGTCAAGTTGGGGGCATGCATACATATTGTTGGACTTGGTTCATTTCTGTGGGTTCTCCATCTTTCAGACCATCATCTTTTCCCTGATTCATCCATCACTGAGATATACAGTAAATCATCCATGAATATGGTAGCCATTGAGTTATCATTTGTATCTTCATGACTTTACATGAACCCGTATCCAGAGCCTTCTGTTGGGTAATTGTTAGCTTGGGAGTGGGATAGAACAAGCAGGTTGTCAGGATCATGGGATATTGAAGAGGCAGGTTGTCAGGATCGTGGGATATTGAAGAGGCAGGTTGTCAGGCCCATGAGCAATTCTCTGGGTGAGAGAATTGTTGGGGATTGATTCCTGAAGGTCTTGAACTACAGCTGCAGGGCTCTGAGACTTCCTATCCGACCCATTTCTAAAGCCCTGGAAGGGAAGTGGGGCAACCGAGGGACTAATGAGTAGAGAAGGGGCACACTTCCTTGGGTGGGATAGGCATGTGGGCAATGAGGGACTGTAGGCTATTAGTTGAGTGAGCACCTGAGACGAAGTCTCTCCTGTTGCTCATGAGCCTTTAGCCTGGTTAGGAACCCTTTACTCGAGTGGAGTTTAGTCCCAGCTCGGGGGTGACTCATTGTTGAGAGTGATGAATAGTGTGGTCTAAGGCTGGGAGGTTCATGGAAGGTCTGCACGCAATTGGTGATATTCTCACAAAGATAAGTGTCAATTGTGTGATTAATTTACATGCTGCATTTTTATTCACGTGTTATTTTTATGGGTTTATCTTATGCGTGATTATAGTTGTATGTATTCTTATGGGTATTGCATGTATATGTTTACTTCTTTTCAGTGTGAATCCATGCATTTACATAGCGTATTTTTTTGTTCACGTTTTATATATATTAAGCTTCCACAAGAGTTCTTTGTGTGCATATGATTAATTGCATGCAGTTAGAAAATTATATGAGACATAACTTAGTTAGGATGCTAAGTATGTTACAGTACGTTCCACACAGAGAACAAATGCATTCTCCAGTGTAGCGTGGTCCAGCATGAATGGTTAGGGACGTTACAAATTGGTATATGAGCATGAAAGAGTGTTCAGGAGTAGCATGGCCTAGCTTTTTTATAGGCTGGGAATGTTACAAAGACAATTTCAGAGCTAAGTAAAGCGTCTGAGGAGGGGCACGCCCCAGACCTATGTGAGGCCAGGTGATGTCACAAATTGGTATCAGAGCTTCAGTTTTCAACACTGAGCCTGAAGGGCCGGGAAAGTTGAGTTGAAGAAAAATGTCACAAAGGATTTAATTCGAAGTGGCCAAATTTCAGTTGTAGACCATCCATGGAAAAAGTAACAGCAAGTGGGCGGAAATGGGGAAAATCCCCAATTTCTGTGGATGGATTCATGAGAAAATGGAGAAATTCAGCCAAGTGATGAAATATTACTGATTTGATATCTGTCCTGGCAAATTAGAACCTGGAATTGGTCGAATTTGAAGTTACAGTGAATCCATGACAGATGGAACATAATTCACGAGGATTTGATGTGCATAAAGGTGAATGTGCACAAGTGGTGCACTAAAAATGCATGATGCGCAATGAAAAGCATGTGATAGTTAAAATTTGGCACTACGCGGAAAGATATTGGCATGTTGGTGCGCACGCTAAATTTTGGTACCGCGCGTGAAATGTTAGCATGCAGGTGCGCGCAGTAAATTGTGGTGCCGCACAGAAGAATATTGTGTGCGGATGCACGTGCTAAAGTTAGCATTGCATGATGTACACACACATAGTAATGGTACACGTGGTGTGCGTAGTATTGCAAAGGACAAAGGAGTTGGGATGATGCACACACCGTATGAGTATAAGTTGTCTCACGACAGTGTAATCAATGGTGCTCGCAGATAATTGTGCACGGTGGGGGCATAATGAACTTTGGCATGGTGCAATGCATAGAGTGAAATGCATGTGGTATATCAGTGCGTGATACAAAAACTGTGTGCAACAGAAATCAGTGCAAGAGCTAAAACTACGTGCAACAGATATTGGCACACAACGCAAAAATAGTAAGCACAAGTTAGTAGTGCGACGGAAGGGAAATGATTAAATGGTTATAGGTGCGTGGAAGCATGACTTACTTGGTGGTGGTGTTGTGCACAATAAATATGGGTTTACATCCTGAATTTTTGAGCACGCGAAATCGATTGGACATTTGAACTATGAACTATGAATTTTTGAGCACGAGAAGGAGTGATGTATTGTCAGAACATTGAACTATCAGGAGGAGAAGGTTAATTAAGGCGATGAGTATGAGTTTAATGGAAA
Organism: Picea mariana; assembly: GCA_032191745.1. Lineage (NCBI taxonomy): Eukaryota > Viridiplantae > Streptophyta > Pinopsida > Pinales > Pinaceae > Picea > Picea mariana. Next base: position 2,994 of record JASDQU010013983.1, on the reverse strand, counting down.
TTTGCATGGTATTAATAGAAGAGAAACACACAACTGCATTGAAGCATTATTTAAAATGAATTCAGAGTTGGTTGAGAAGAAATAAATATAGTCTAAATTGCTAAGTCAAAAGCATTTCAGAGATGAATTATGGGTTTTATATTCTTCCGATTTAGATAGATGAAAGTGAAATATAAGCTTACAATAAACACATACTATAAAAGAAAACAAGACGCATATCACCACCATTCAGATTATTTTCTTAAACAATCCAAAATCTGCTACTGCGTTTATATATTCATTTTAATTCCAAAATTACCAAAATTCTTCCTGCTTAGAGGACAAGTTCCTTTCTCCCTTTTTCTTGCTCGAGATAATATATATGTATAGAGGAATTATTTGTAGAATTCGAAACGCTCGGACCTCCGCATATAGCTAAAAATAGAGGTAAGTTGTAAAAAAAGGGAATGATTTAAAATAACAGTTATCACCTCTGGGGTCCTTTTTCCTCCACTACCAGCCATCCAAAATTTGTTGAAATGCACTTGAATTTTAATTTGAGGACTCATTTCAGATTAGCAATCTCCTCCTTTAAAGAATCTAACTAGACCAGTTGATTCTCTCCAACACTTTCTGTCGTTTCAGCTGTGGTTTCCTTCTTCTACCGCTTGCTCCTTTTCTTCTTCGCAGCTGGCCTGTTGATGACTAAATCCTTCATAGTGGGATTCAGCCTAACTTCCAAATGTGAGTCTATAACCAGCTCTGTGTGGAATTTAGTTGCTAGAATGTGTACAAGTACCCTTTCCTCCTTATTCAAAGGAAATTCTAGCATGTTGTCTGAATAACCAGTCTCACTGGATTTAGCCTTGTCCATGTACCTCAGTTTGTGGACACCAAAATGCTTTTATAGAGAGAAGAAAGTCGATCAATTTGGAGATTACTCCATTTATGAATAATATGATGCCTTCATACTTGAGGATTGGTAGTTATAGAATCCCAATCATGAAGCACAAACAAACTATGTACAAGTGCGTTGGGTTTCCATGCTCGTCTAATCCATTTCAAATGATTAGCTTTTGAGTTCGTTACATGGCAGCGTTCAGCTGAAGTCACATGGTTGTGAAGTACCAAGAGAGTGAAAAAGGGTGATATGACTAGCCGTCTCTCATCCCATGAGTGGTGGTTTTGACATATTGAAGCACGCGACATCGAAACTTTGACAAAGGTGGTTTCGGAAAACCGCCTTTCGCCTGATGTATCTCTGGAGGTGCCACACGTCTGTTTTAAAAACCATGATGGTTTTTCCAGTTCTCCAAACTATCAAGTCTCTATGATGATGTAGTTCTTGAGACTTGGGTCTTAGCTAAAAATATTTTTGCAGAGGTAGTCAGAGAAAAAGTGTTATGACAAAATGTTTCAGAAGATGATCAAAGGCCAAGACTACAAAAGGTTAAGGTATGAATCTTGGCGCAGACATAAATTCTTTGGAAGCCACTACAGGAAGTCCTCTCATGTTAGTCAAGAAATCAATGGAATCTAGACAGAGGAATAGATCAGGTAGTGAAGGAATTAGTGAAAGTGCATTCACTCCCAAAGAAACCAGTTACAAATTAAAGTAATACATGGGAGTCAAATCTATTATAAAAGGAATTGACTACCTGAATGATAGTAATCAGATAAAGAAAGAGGCTTATTGCATATGAATAAGAAGTGCATCATATCTATGGATTAGCTATGAAATTAGAGTAATGCTTCCCTTATGATAATCAGAGTGCGCAGTGAAAGCATGGTATGAATGGCATTATTTATGGCATAATAGAATTGGATTGTGCAAGACAGGTTGAAATGAGATTGGTCAAGGCAATGGAAATTAATAGGCAACAAGAAAATCCAAGTACTGATATGATCAGTTAAGGGAAGGATAAATCAAGCACCTCAAAAGGGAAGTTGGTGTTGACTGTCCTAGGTTACTCAGAAAATCATGACTAGAAATAGAATGGGGTCATGGAGGAGTTGGATCAGAGGGATCCGAAAAATAAATGGATATTGAAGATCCAAAGTCTATAAGACAACAAGATTGGAATCATAATTCATCCAAGTATGAGTTGGGATAGACGGATATAGGAAATAAATTAAATTTGAAGATTAATATCATCTTAGTATTTGGATGGAAAAACAAAGACAACCAAGAGTGTTTTGGCTAAGAAGGTGCTCAGATCAGAAATAATCATGGACAGTAATTAAAGTGAAGAGCATTTGAAGGCTCAGGAATCCAGGAGAAGGGAAGACTTATGGGATAAACAAGGAAACGTGATACACTAAGAAAGAAGTTGTTGCAATTACTGTAGCAACAAGTATTATATGGTTTGTTGGGACAACCAAAGGGTGATAATACTTGCATGTTGCAAGTGTTGTTGTTAATGTTGCTGCACATGAATGAAAGAAAAATAAAGATAGAATATTGAATCATAAGGCTAATAAGGAAGCATAAGAGCTTCTATTGTCATCAAATGATCAGGTAGCATTAAACTCGTTTAATGGCAGCCCTGCAGGTAAGTATCCCTCTTCTAGAAATTATGTGTGTAATTACCAAAGGAAAATCCAGGTAAGAACTTGCCAAAATTGGGATGTTACTACGTTGTATGGTATTTTTTAAGTGCATTGACAGGATTAAGTTACCACTAGGTGTGATAAAGGCTAGAGGCCTGTTATAGTTATCAAATCTTTTCAGCTTTTGAATGCACACATTGACATAGTATCATGTCATGTTAATTTGGTTATGAGACAATAACCAAAGAAGGTAAAAGATAAGGGCTTGTTATAGGAATGAGGCTAAGAAAGCTAGTCATGTATGAGACTAGGACATGGTTGGATATGGCAAGGTATGGTTATAGAAAGGTTATGTGCCACACAAATACCAATGAGCTTCCTACTTTAAATAAAACTTGGACTGCAACCTTTTTGCTAACACTAATAAACACTATAGAATTGTATTCTTGGTGTAGTGTTCAGGTC